>OX155892.1:3000000-3177500 GCA_944588485.1 Phosphuga atrata | reverse complement strand
CTCGTTGGCTTTTCTCGCCGGCGTCTACAATGCAAATTGAGTGTATTTATAGTCAAATTTTGTTGTTATCTACCTTAACGACTAGGGATATTGAAACATTAATTAGTTGTGTTTATAATAAACCAACCATGTGGGATAAACATCCAATGTCTGCACAAGTGGTAACAATGTTGCAGTTTAGGCACATACACGTCCGAGTTACTCGTCCGGGTAGTTATGTCCGTCATCGGCCGACAAAATCGGTTTTGGTGTACGACCTTTGATAAACTGCGCTTAAAAAAATAATTGTATTTTTAATTGATTTGTAGTTTTCAAGATATACCTCCTTTCATAAAATTTACATAATTTGTAAATAAATGTCAAATTTGTAACATTTGAAGATCTATAACTCGAAATTTTGGCAACATTTTGAAAAAAGTTTCAAACAAAACTCGTGGAGAATTTAATTATCTTTTTAAAAATGTTTTAGGTTATGTCATGACCTACTGGATAAGGCAGAAATTTGATAACAATCCAAGGGTGTCTTAATCTCGTTAGATTTTGACTAACTCAAGTTTGAGCTCAAATATCTCAAAAACTAAGCAAAATCTCGAAAAAAGTTTTGAAATAAATCTTTAAGGGAATTAAATTTCCTATGCGAGAATCATAAACTTCTCTTAAAAATATTATTGTTTTCTTAATTAATTTGTAGTTTTCAAGATATACACCCTTTCTACTTCATTTGTAAATTAATGTCAAATTTTCTAACTATTGAAGTTCTATAACTCAAAATTTTGGCAAAATTTTGAAAAAAGTTTCAAACAAAACTCGTAGAGAATTCAATTATCTTTTCAAAAATGTTTCCGGTTATGTCATGACTTACTCTATAACGGAGAAATTTGATAAAAATCCAAGGGTGTCTTAATTTCGTCAATTTTTGACTAAGTTAAGTTTGAGCTCAAATATCTCAAAAACCAAGCAAGATTTCGAAAAACCTTTTGAAATAAATCTTGAAGAGAATTTAATTTCCTATGCGAGAATAGTAAACTGCCTTTAAAAAAGTTATTGTGTTCTAAATTAATTTGTAGTTTTCAACGTATGAGGTATACGTATGAGGTATTTCAAAAAATTTACATAATTTGTAAATTAATGTCAAATTTTCTTTGAAGATCTAGAACTCAAAATTTTGGCAAAATTTTGAAAAAAGTTTGAAATAAAACTCGTAGAGAATTTAATTAGCTTTTCAAAAATGTTTCCGGTTATGTCATGACTTACTGGATAAGGCAGAAATTTGATAACAATCCAAGGGTGTCTTAATTTCGACAATTTTTTACTAAGCCAAGTTTGAGCTCAAATATCTCAAAAACCAAGCAAAAACTCGAAAAAAGTTTTGAAATAAATCTTGGAGAGAATTTAATTTACTATGTGAAAATCATAAACTACCCTTAAAAAAATTATTGGTTTCTTAATTAATTTGTAGTTTTCAAGAAATTCCTCCATTCCTAAAATTCACATAAGTTGAAAATTAATGTCAAATTTTCTATCTTTGAAGTTCTATAACTCAAAATTTTGGCAAAATTTTGAAAAAAGTTTCAAATAAAACTCGTAGAGAATTTAATTTGCTTTTCAAAAATGTTTTCGATTATGTCATGACTTACTGGATAAGGCAGAAATTTGAGAACAATCCAAGGATGTCTTAATTTCATTAGATTTTGTCTAAGTCTAGTTTGAACTCCAATATCTCAGAAACCAAGCAAATTTACAAAAAAACTTTTGAAATAAATCTTGACGAGAATTGAATTTCCTATGCGAAAATCATAAATTGCCTTTAAAAGAATAATTGCGTTCTAAATTAATTTGTAGTTTTCAAGATATACCACCTTTCATAAAATTCACATAATTTGTAAATTAATGTCAAATTTTCTAACTTTTCAAGTTCTATAACTCGAAATTTTGGCAAAATTTTAAAAAAAGTTTTAAATAAAACTCGTAGAGAATTTAATTAGCTTTTCAAAAATGTTTCCGGTTATGTCATGACCTACTGGATAAGGCAGAAATTTGATAAAATCCAAGGATTTCTTAATTTCGTCAGATTTTGACTAAGTCAAGTTTGAGCTCAAATATCTCAAAAACCAAGCAAAATTTCGAAAAAAGTTTTAAAATAAATCTTTAAGGGAATTTAATTTCCTATACGAGAATCATAAACTTCTCTTAAAAAAATTATTGCATTCTTAATTAATTTGTAGTTTTTAAGATATACCCCCTTTCATAAAATTTACATAATTTGTAAATTAGTGTCAAATTTTCTAACTTTTGAAGATCTATAACTCGAAATGTTGGCAAAATTTTGAAAAAAGTTTTAAACAAAACTCGTTGAGAATTTAATTATATTTTTAAAAATGTTTCCTGTTATGTCATGACTTACTCGATAAGGGAAAAACTTGATAAAAAAGGGTGTCTTAATTTCGTCAATTTTTGACTAAGTTATGTTTGAGTTCAAATATCTCAAAAACCAAGCAAAATTCAGAAAAAAGTTTTGAAATAAATCTTGAAGAGAATTTAATTTCCTATACGAAAATCATAAACTACCCTTAAAAAAATAATTGTGTTCTAAATTAATTTGTAGTTTTAAAGATATACCTCCTTTCATAAAATTTACATAATTTGTAAATTTGTGTCAAATTTTCTAACTTTTGAAGATCTATAACTCGAAATTTTAGCAAAATTTTGAAAAAAGTTTTAAACAAAACTCGTAGAGAATACAATTGTCTTTTTAAAAATGTTTCCGGTTATGTGATGACTTACTGGATAAGGGAGAAATTTAAAAAAAATCCAAGCGTGATTTCGTCAATTTTTAACTAAGTCAAGTTTGAGCTCAAATATCTCAAAAACTATGCAAAATCTCGAAAAAAGTTTTGAAATAAATCTTTAAGGGAATTAAATTTCCTATGCGAGAATCATAAACTTCTCCTAAAAAAATTATTGTTTTCTTAATTAATTTGTAGTTTTCAACGTATACCTCATTTCATAAAATTTACATAATTTGTAAATTAATGTCAAATTTTCTTTGAAGATCTAGAACTCTATCTAGAAATTTTAACAGGCGGTAACAAATGAACGCAGCGAGTTATCAACACGCAAGTTTCGCGCATATAATCATGTGATGATACGCAATAAGAAATTGCAATTTATTGCGATTTCCTGCTTTCCGGAAATTGAGAATTGCCTAAACAAATTCATTTTTGTTGCAAAGCTAACTTTGAGCGCAGCTGACAGACGAGCGGATGGAGGAATTTATTACAAAATTTGCGAAATATTAGGTGAAACTATCTGGAATGAAACCGGAAATTCTTGTGCTCGCAACGTTTCCGGTTCTTGAGATATTTGAAAAACATTGATCAAACGCCAAATTGGTTTGTTTTAAAAACAAGACGAATATGTTTGCAAAAAGCGCTGTAACAGATGAACGGAGCGACGAATTTTGCTGAAAATTGACACAAACAATCCCGAATCAAATGCGAATAAACGGCAGGAAGTTGTAATCACTTATGACTTCCGGTTTTCCGTCTGTGGCAAAAATCGTGGGACAATGTCAAGTTTTTGCGTGGCGAACTTTGACAGGCGGTAACAAATGAACGCGGCGAGTTATCAACACACAAGTTTCGCTTATATAATCCATGTGATGATATGCAATAAGAAATTGCAATTTATTGCGATTTCCTGCTTTCCGGAAATTGAGAATTGCCTAAACAAATTCATTTTTGTTGCAAAGCTAACTTTGAGCGCAGCTGACAGACGAGCGGATGGAGGAATTTATTGCAAAATTCGCGAAATATTAGGAGAAACTATCTGGAATGAAACCGGAAATTCTTGTGCTCGCAACGTTTCCGGTTCTTGAGATATTTGAAAAACATTGATCAAACGCCAAATTGGTTTGTTTTAAAAACAAGACGAATATGTTTGCAAAAAGCGCTGTAACAGATGAACGGAGCGACGAATTTTGCTGAAAATTGACACAAACAATCCCGAATCAAATGCGAATAAACGGCAGGAAGTTGTAATCACTTGTGACTTCCGGTTTTCCGTCTGTGGCAAAAATCGTGGGACAATGTCAAGTTTTTGCGTGGCGAACTTTAACAGGCGGTAACAAATGAACGCTGCGAGTTATCAACACGAAAGTTTCGCGTATATAATCCATGTGATGATATGCAATAAGAAATTGCAATTTATTGCGATTTTCTGCTTTCCGGAAATTGAGACTTGCCTAAACAAATTCATTTTTGTTGCAAAGCTAACTTTGAACGCAGCTGACAGACGAGCGGATGGAGGAATTTATTGCAAAATTCGCGAAATATTAGGAGAAACTATCTGGAATGAAACCGGAAATTTTTGTGGTCGCAACGTTTCCGGTTCTTGAGATATTTGAAAAAACCTTGAACAAACGCAAAATTGGTTGGTTTTGAAAACAAGACGAGTTTTGCAAAAAGCGCTGTAACCCACGAACAGAGCGACAAATTTCGCTGAAAATTGACACAAACAATCTCGAATCAATTGTGAATAAACAGCAGGAAGTTGTAACCACATGTGACTTCCGGTTTTCCGTCTGTGGCAAAAACCGTGGAACAAGGTCGTTTTTGCGTGGCGAACTTTGACAGGCGGTAACAAATAAACGCGACGAGTTATCAACACGCAAGTTTCGCGCTTATAATCATGTGATGATATGCAATAAGAAATTGCAATTTATTGCGGTTTCCTGCTTTCCGGAAATTGAGACTTGCCTAAAAAGTTCATTTTTGCTGCAAAGCTAACTTTGAACGCAACTGAAAGACGAGCGGATGGAAGATTTTATTGCAAAATTCGCGAAATATTAAGTGAAACTATCTGGAATGAAACCGGAAATTCTTGTGCCCGCAACGTTTCCGGTTCTTGAGATATTTGAAAAACATTGATCAAACGCCAAATTGGTTTGTTTTAAAAACAAGACGAATATGTTTGCAAAAAGCGCTGTAACAGATGAAGGGAGCGACAAATTTTGCTGAAAATTGACACAAACAATCCCGAATCAAATGCGAAGAAAAAAGTTTGAAATAAAACTCGTAGAGAATTTAATTAGCTTATGAAAAATGTTTCCGGTTATGTCATGACTTACTGGATAAGGCAGAAATTTGATAACAATCCAAGGGTGTCTTAATTTCGTCAATTTTTTACTAAGCCAAGTTTGAGCTCAAATATCTCAAAAACCAAGCAAAAACTCGAAAAAAGTTTTAAAATAAATCTTGGAGAGAATTTAATTTCCTAACTTTTTTCAAAATTTTGCCAAAATGTTGAGTTATAGATCTTCAAAAGTTAGAAAATTTTACAATAATTTACAAATTATATAAATGTTATGAAAGGAGGTATATCTTGAAAACTACAAATTAATTTAGAACACAATTATTTTTTTAAGGGTAGTTTATGATTTTCGCATAGGAAATTAAATTCTCTTCAAGATTTATTTTAAAACTTTTTTCGCAATTTTGCTTGGTTTTTGAGATATTTGAGCTCAAACTTGACTTATAGACCAGGGTTGAAGCCTTCAAAAATGGTCAAAAGTGAAAAAAAATAATAGTAGAATGAAACCGATTGGAAGAGGAAGAGGATATAACAAAAATAAAAGGAAAAATAATTTACGGGCGATCTGTGGTCGGGAAGTGGAAGGGGGTGAGTTTTTAAGGGTGAAAAACGGTTCATCTCGATTTCCGGCAAAACTACAAGTCTTATGGAAAAAAGTTAAATGGCAAAGTTGTATGTGATAAAAAGATCTACAACTTTTGTATTTACACTTTTTTCACATAACCTCAAAATTTATGTGAAAAATTCGAATAACCAAGATTTTGGTTTTTCATTTTTAACTTTTATAACAATTTTTTTTTTTAAACGAAATTTGGTGAAAACTTATCTTTTCATGTCCCAAACACACTGTAATTTTTTTGATTTAAAATATTTATTTTTTTACCTTATTTTCACTTCATATCGAAAAATCTCACTTATTTTCAATCGAAAATTCTCGCGTCAAAATTTCCGCTTTTTTAAAAAAGTCGGTGAGCTTTTTATTCGTTGAAATCTCTACTTTCTGATAGTGTAAAAATAAAAATACATTACTATGGTAAATGTTCTCAAAAAAACGAAAAAAAACTCGAATCCAAAATTTTTTCTGTCAATCACCGAGTACAATTTTGAGCTATTCATTAAAATCTATACTTTAATTACTCGAGAATCGTTAGATTCCATGTTACATTGATAAACAAAAAAATTAGAAATTTCCATAAAACATCAAGATTGCAAAAAATATGCGAAAATAGTTGTTTTCAATATAATTAAAGGTAGGATGTAAATGAGCTTTCATCTAAAAAATGTGACTGCTGCAATTTTTTTCAGTAAAAAAGTTGTATTATGAAATCATAATTACATTGATGACATAAATTTTAGTAAGATTTATGTTATTTCTAAATACATTATCTTGAATTCTAATCACTTATCCATTAGTTTTTGTCTCTTTAATGGAATTTCTGCATCGCTAGATTCGACAAACCTTCCCGTTTCTAATCTCTTCATCATTAGTCTTCGTCTTCATCATTATTTCTAGTCTGCATCGGTTTTTCTTCGGCAATTGTATCTAAATCGTCAAGTTCCTCGTAGCTTTTTTCTTCCACATAAGAGCAATTTTCAGAACCATGACAATTTGAGCATAAATCAGTGCATTTCAAACCATGTTTTCGGCAGCCACATTTTAAACTATTACATCCAGTTTCACAGCTGCAGCAAATAGTTTTCAGCAATACTTCCGGAATTAATTCCTTTTCTGAAAATTTGGGCTTTTCTGTAAATTTGCTTCCAGCCCCAATCTGTTGCTGTCAGTTCGTTACCCAGCCAAGCTTGGAGCTGATAATATGCCCTGTAACAGTGTTGCTCTGCTGCACCTTCTGTGGGTGGGAGATTTGCCAATAAGAAAGATGATTTAATTTTTGCCCATTGATATTTTTGAAATCTTAATTGATTCAGTGTTATATTAACATATTTACATTTATAAATAGATTTGATTAATTGTAATCCATTTCTTTCGATATCTTCTTTGTTTGCATCTTTTTGAAAAAAAATATTGGCCAAATTTGACAAATTTTTATCGTCTAATATTGATTTTACGATACTTTTCTTTCCTTTTCCGGCAAATCCAGATGTTGTATCGCCACCAGAAAAACAATGCAGAAAAGCAACAATGTTTTTGAAAGGTTCATATTTGAAGCTATTAGACGTGAAAAATAGATCTTTCACATTTCCAGAACCCGGCTTGAGAAAATAAATGTCATGATTATCTAAATTAAGTTGATTTAAAAGGACCAAAAGATCAATATCTTGACCCACAACAATGACAGTTTTATTAGTATCTTTGGCAATTTCTATCGAGGTCTTAATTATGTCAGCATCAGCATCTTCTTTTGCTTGTTTACAGGGAAATCCATGTGACTGTAATCTTTTCATTAAACTTTTGATTATTTCGTCCTTGTTTTTCTCGTTAGATACAAATTTTTCTTGCAAAAATTGTATTTTTGTATGGTTTTGATAATCGAACTCTGGAATATTATATATAATTAATATTATATATAAAAAATTCCGGATTCGATTTTTTTTTTCGTTTTTTTGCATTTTTTGAGAACATTTACCAAAGTAATGTATTTTTATTTTTACACCATCAGAAAGTAGAGATTTCAACGAATAAAAAGCTCACCGACTTTTTAAAAAAAGCGGAAATTTTGAGGCGAGGATTTTCGATTGAAAATAAGGGTGATTTTTCGATATGAAGTGAAAATAAGGTGAAAAAATAAATATTTTAAATCAAAAAAATTACAGTGTGTTTGGGACATGAAAAGATAAATTTTCACCAAATTTCGTTAAAAAAAAAAATTGTTATAAAAGTTGAAAATGAAAAACCAAAAACATGGTTATTCGAATTTTTCACATACATTTTGAGGCTATGTGAAAAAAGTGTAAATACAAAAGTTGTAGATCTTTTTATTACCTAAAACTTTGCTATTTAACTTTTTTCCACACAACTAGTAGTTTTGCCGGAAATCGAGATGAACCGTTTTTCACCCTTAAAAACTCACCCCCTTCCACTTCCCGACCTCAGATCGCCCGTAAATTATTTTTCCTTTTATTTTTGTTATATCCTCTTCCTCTTCCAATCGGTTTCATTCTACTATTATTTTTTTTCACTTTTGACCATTTTTGACCCTGGTCTATAAGTCAAGTTTGAGCTCAAATATCTCAAAAACCAAGCAAAATTTCGAAAAAAAGCCAAAAGAGAATTTAATTTCCTATGCGAAAATCATAAACTACCCTTAAAAAAATAATTGTGTTCTAAATTAATTTGTAGTTTTCAAGATATACCTCCTTTCATAACATTTATATAATTTGTAAATTAATGTAAAATTTTCTAACTTTTGAAGATCTATAACTCAAAATTTTGGCAAAATTTTGAAAAAAGTTTCAAATAAAACTCGTAGAGAATTTTATTACCTTTTCAAAAATGTTCCGGTTATGTCATGACCTACTGGATAAGGCAGAAATTTGATAACAATCCAAGGGTGTCTTAATTTCGTCAGATTTTTAATAAGTCAAGTTTGAGCTCAAATATCTCAAAAACCAAGCAAAATTTCGAAAAAAGTTTTGAAATAAATCTTTAAGGGAATTTAATTTCCAATGCGAGAATCATAAACTGCCCTTAAAAAATTATTTTTTTCTTAATAAATTTTTAGTTTTCAAGATATACCTCCATTCATAAAATTCACATAATTTGTAAATTAGTGACAAATTTTCTAACTTTTGAAGATCTATAACTCGAAATTTTTGCAAAATTTTGAAAAAAAGTTTAAAACAAAACTTGTAGAGAATTTAATTGTATTTTTAAAAATGTTACCGGTTATGTCATGACTTAGTGGATAAGACAGAAATTTGATAAAAATCCAAGGGTGCCTTAATTTCGTCAGATTTTGACTAAGTCAAGTTTGAGCTCAAGTATCTCAGAAACCAAGCAAAAACTCGAAAAAAGTTTTGAAATAAATCTTGGAGAGAATTCAATTTCCAATGCGAAAATCATAAACTACCCTTAAAAAAATAATTGTGTTCTAAATTAATTTGTAGTTTTCAAGATATACCTCCTTTAATAAAATTTATATAATTTTTAAATTAATGTCAAATTTTCTAACTTTTGAAGTTCTATAACTCTAAATTTTGGCAACATTTTGATAAAAGTTTAAAACAAAACTCGTAGAGAATTCAATTATCTTTTTAAAAATGTTTCCGGTTATGTCATGACTCACTGGATAAGGCAGAAATTTGATAACAATCCTAGGGTGCCTTAATTTCGTTAGCTTTTGACTAAGTCTAGTTTGAGCTCAAATATCTCAAAAACCAAGCAAAATTTAAAAAAAAGTTTTGAAATAAATCTTGGAGAGAATTTAATTTCCTATGCGAATATAATAAACTACCCTTAAAAAATAATTGTGTTCTAAATTAATTTGTAGTTTTCAAGATATATATCCTTTTATAAAATTTATATAATTTGTAAATTAATGTCAAATTTTCTAACATTTAAAGATCTATAGCTCGAAATTTTGGCAAAATTTTGAAAAAAGTTTTAAACAAAACTCGTAGAGAATTCAATTGTCTTTTCAACAATGTTTCCGGCTATGTCATGACTTACTGGATAAGGGAGAAATTTGATAAAAATCCAAGGGTGTCTTAATTTCGTTAGATTTTGACTAAGCCAAGTTTGAGCTCAAATATCTCAAAAACCAAGGAAAATTTCGAAAAAAGTTTTAAAATAAATCTTAAAGAGAATTTAATTTCCTAAGCGAAAATCATAAACTACCCTAAAAAAAATAATTGTGTTCTAAATTAATTTGTAGTTTTCAAGATATTCCTCCTTTAATAAATTTTATATAATTAGTAAATTAATGTCAAATTTTCTAACTTTTGAAGATCTATATCTCGAAATTTTGGCAGAATTTTAAAAAAAGTTTCAAATAAAACTCGTAGAGAATTTAATTATCCTTTCAAAAATATTTGCGGCTATGTCATGACCTACTGGATAAGGCAGAAATTTGATAACAATCCAAGGGTGTCTTAATTTCGTCAGATTTTGAGTAAGTCAAGTTTGAGCTCAAATATATCAAAAACCAAGCAGAATCTCGGAAAAAGTTTTGAAATAAATATTAGAGACAATTTAATTTCCTATGCGAAAATCATAAACTACCCTGAAAAAAATAATTGTGTTCTAAATTAATTTGTAGTTTTCAAGATATACCTCCTTTAATAATATTTATATAATTTGTAAATTAATGTCAAACATTTAAAGATCTATAACTCGAAATTTTGGCAAAATTTTGAAAAAAGTTTCAAACAAAACTCGTAGAGAATTCAATTGTCTTTTTAAAAATTTTCCGGTTATGTCATGACTTACTGGATAAGGGAGAAATTTGAAAAAAAAATCCAAGGGTGTCTTAATTTCGTCAATTTTTGACTAATAGGCCAGGGTCGATAATTTTTGAAACCGAAAAAAATAATAGTAGGATGAAACTAATTGGAAAAGGAAGAGAATATAACAAAAATGAAAGGAAAAATAATTTACGGGCGATCTGAGGTCGGGAAGTGGAAGGGGGTGAGTTTTTAGGGGCGAAAAACGGTTCATCTCGATTTCCGGCAAAACTACAAGTCTTATGGAAAAAAGTTAAATGGCAAAGTTGTATGTGATAAAAAGATCTACAACTTTTGTATTTACACTTTTTTCACATAACCTCAAAATTTATGTGAAAAATTCGAATAACCAAGATTTTGGTTTTTCATTTTTAACTTTTATAACAATTTTTTTTTTAACGAAATTTGGTGAAAATTTATCTTTTCATGTCCCAAACACACTGTAATTTTTTTGATTTAAAATATTTATTTTTTCACCTTATTTTCACTTCATATCGAAAAATCACCCTTATTTTCAATCGAAAATTCTCGCGTCAAAATTTCCGCTTTTTTAAAAAAGTCGGTGAGCTTTTTATTCGTTGAAATCTCTACTTTCTGATGGTGTAAAAATAAAAATACATTACTATAAAACTTACAAAGTTACTTACTTAAAATATTGTTATAAAAGTTAAAAATGAAAAACCAAAAACTTGGTTATTCGAATTTTTCATATACATTTTGAGGTTATGTAAAAAAAGTGTAAATACAAAAGTTGTAGATCTTTTTATTACCTAAAACTTTGCAATTTAACTTTTTTCCATACGACTTGTAGTTTTGCCGGAAATCGAGATGAACCGTTTTTCACCCTTAAAAACTCACCCCCTTCCACTTCCCGACCTTAGATCGCCCGCAAAATAATTTTTCCTTTTATTTTTGTTATATCCTCTTCCTCTTCCAATCGGTTTCATTCTACTATTATTTTTTTTCACTTTTGACCATTTTTGAAGGCTTCAACCCTGGTCTATAAGTCAAGTTTGAGCTCAAATATCTCAAAAACCAAGCAAAATTGCGAAAAAAGCTTTAAAATAAATCTTGAAGAGAATTTAATTTCCTATGCGAAAATCATAAACTACCCTTAAAAAAATAATTGTGTTCTAAATTAATTTGTAGTTTTCAAGATATACCTCCTTTCATAACATTTATATAATTTGTAAATTAATGTAAAATTTTCTAACTTTTGAAGATCTATAACTCAAAATTTTGGCAAAATTTTGAAAAAAGTTTCAAATAAAACTCGTAGAGAATTTAATTAGCTTTTTAAAAATGTTGCCAGTTTTGTCATGACTTACTCGATAAGGGAGAAATTTGATAAAAATCCAAGGGTGTCTTAATTTCGTCAATTTTTGAATAAGTTAAATTTGAGCTCAAATATCTCAAAAACCAAGCAAATTTTCGAAAAAAGTTTTGAAATAGATCTTGAAGAGAATTTAATTTCCTATGCGAATATCTTAACTGCCCTTAAAAAAATAATTGTATTATTAATTAATTTGTAGTTTCCAAGTTATACCTCCTTTCCTAAAATTTACATAATTTGTAAATTAGCGTTAAATTTTCTAACTTTTAAAGATCTATAACTTAAAATTTTGGCAAAATTTTGAAAAAAGTTACAAATAAAACTCGTAGAGAATTTAATTATCTTTTTAAAAATGTTCCGGTTATGTCATGACCTACTGGATAAGGCAGAAATTTGATAACAATCCATGGGTGTCTTAATTTCGTCAATTTTTGACTAAGCCAAGTTTGAGCTCAAATATCTCGAAAACCAAGCAAAATCTCGAAAAAAGTTTTAAAATAAATCTTGGAGAGAATTTAATTTTCTATGCGAAAATCATAAACTACCTTTAAAAAATTAATTTGTAGTTTTCAAGATATACCTCCTTTCAAAAAATTTATATAATTTGTAAATTAATGTCAAATTTTCTATCTTTTGAAGTTCTATAACTCGAAATTTTGACAAAATTTTGAAAATAGTTTCAAATAAAACTCGTGGAGAATTTAATTACCTTTTCAAAAATGTTTCTGGTTATGTCATGACTTACTGGATAAGGCAGAAATTTGATAACAATCCAAGGGTGTCTTAATTTCATTTGATGTTGTCTAAGTCTAGATTGAGCTCCAATATCTCAGAAACCAAGCAAATTTCGAAAAAACTTTTTAAATAAATCTTGAAGAGAATTCAATTTCCTATGCGCGAATCATAATCTTCCCTTAAAAGAATAATTGTAATCTTAATTAATTTGTAGTTTTCTAGATATACCACCTTTCATAAAATTCACAGAATTTGTAAATTAATGTCAAATTTTCTGACTTTTGAAGTTCTATAACTCAAAATTTTGGCAAAATTTTGAAAAAACTTTCAAACAAGACTCGTAGAGAATTTAATTAGCGTTTTAAAAATGTTCCCGGTTATGTCATGACTTACTGGATAAGGCAGAAATTTGATAACAATCCATAGGTGTCTTAATTTCGCCAGATTTTGACTAAGTCAAGTTTGAGCTCAAATATCTCAAAAACCAAGCAAAATTACGAAAAAAGTTTTGAAATATATCTTGAAGATAATTTAATTTCCTATGCGAAAATCACAAACTACCCTTAAAAATATAATTGTGTTCTAAATTAATTTGTAGTTTTCAAGATATTCCTCCTTTCATAAAATTTGTATGATTTGTAAATTAATGTTAAATTTTCTAACTTTTGAAGTTCTATAACTCAAAATTTTGGCAAAATTTTGAAAAAAGTTTCAAACAAAACTTGTAGAGAAATTAATTACACCAAAGATAATGAGGAGTTAATGAGGCATTACGTTATTGGGATAAGTCTTTGCAACAATGCGTTATTTAAATCATTAAAGAATGAAGAAGATTAACATTCATTAAAACTTGATACATTATGATAATATAATATAGCAACAATAACACAACGAAATATTTACATATTTCGACATTTAGAGTATTTAGAGAGGTATATAGAGTGTTTAGGACGCTGAGACATTGAGGTCTTAAACGATTTGTAGCATTACCAAATATACGTGGTCAGTTAGAAAAGTATCCGACCTTATTTTTTCTTTTGAAAACCTGATGGATTTAAATCAAGCGAGCTTGCATGAGCCGACCTTGAACCTTCGTGCGCATGCGTTAATTTTTTCCCGCCTGCACATAGCGTCAGTTGCTGTCGAGCAGTGTTTGAGTGACGTAGTGTCTAGTGCTCTCGTCGGTTTCTCAATGCAAGTAAAATGACGACAAGTGAAATGATGGATGTCCTACGTCGCCAAGTGATGCGGTGCGGCGAAAACGTCTGGAGTTTTTGTCATCAGGAAATTGGCGACTCAATTCTTCGCACTTGGTTCACATTTTTTTGGCGAAACCAGACTCCTCTGGTTTTACAGGCTTCTTACTCTCCTGATATGCCCCCCTGCGACTTCAGTCTATTCACAAAAGTCAAGAGGCCATTGAAAAGAAAGAGGTTTCAGACAACAGAGGATATTATGGTTGCAACGACAGCCGAGCTAAAGTCGATTCCGAAAGAGGATTTTTCGGAATGCTTCCAACAATGGCGGCACCGCTAGGAAAAGTGTATTATGGAGTCCCAATGAGATTACTTTAAGGGTGATTAGGTTTCCAACGCTCCAGTTATGCCGGTTTTTTTTCTACCGGCTGTAGGTCGGATACTTTTCTAACAGACCACATACATATTCGAAATAATGAGATATTTGGACATTGATGCATTGGTACTTTGGAACGTTCAGAAACTGAAGCACTCGAACAAGCAGACAATGCGACATTGGAACATTGATATCTTAAGACAATGATAAACTAAGACATCGTTTTATTGAGCCTTTCGAACGTTTATAATTCTAAATACTAAGACACAAGACGTTGAATTAAAACCAAATTGCCATGTATATGTCGTAGTTGTATAGTGTAAGCCGTCAGATTGTGTTAAACAGAGTCTTTTCATGATTTGACTGCAGTTCATGTATTACACGATATGACTAGGCAGTTCATGAAACAGCCACACATATATTTGTTTATTTATATCTTTTTTCATAGGTCTGATAATTTACACATTAACTAAGTAGTTTTATACTATCAAATGATTGCACTTAGTCATTTCGTGAAACTTCAAAACGGTAAGTAATTCAGATTCTTTAATCGTAAATATAATGCCGCCTAAAATCGGTGGTTTAATGAACTACAAACTATATCATCTGCCGTCAGATCATGAAATGACACTGTTTTACACAATCTGACGGATTTCACTATGTGACTACGACATATACATTATGCAACAAGATCCGATACGAAGTTGTAATTTGTTTCGCTTGGTTTCTCCATAATACTTTTGTTCTAGACTAAACGTAAAGGTCAGGCAAATCTTCGGAATGTCAGAAACAACAAGTTTCTGCACAGCATGGCCTCTACAACAAATTCCCGGAAAGGCCGGAAGTATCGGGAAGCCTCTACCCGGTTGCCTGATAGAGATAAGACATCCAGAAACCGACGAGGTCTTGCCTACTGGACGAAGCGGACAATTATGCATCAAAGGTGCTTCAATAACGAAAGGCTATTGGAATAATTTGGCTGCAACTAAAAGCTCATTTGACAATAAAGGATTCCTTTATACTGGAGACATTGGATATTACGATCACGATGGGTATATCTATATCGTGGATAGATTAAAAGAAATGATTAAATATAAAGCAAAACAGGTATGATTTTTCATTAAATACTCTAGCCTAAAACCTAATTTGATAATTTATACCTAAGTTAATTTGGTTTAGGTTGACCTGCACTTGAATGGTCTTGTTAATCGGTATTATCGGTTCTAATCTGCTCTGGTATTGTCTGAGCCTATTGGGTCTTGTCTGTTTTGCTCATATATTGTCTGGACCTGTCCAATCATGTCTGACCTTGTCGGAAGTTTTCTGGTGTTGTATGATCTTGTTAGTTTAGTTCTTGCCTAATTTTTATAGTTTTGTTTGGTCTTATCTGCTCTTGTCAGGTCTTGTCTGGTTTTGAGTGGTTTTGTACGATTTGTTGTCTGTTCTCATGTGATCATTTTCTGCCCTTATTTCGTCTGGTCTTATATGGTGTAAACTAGAGTTGTAACGGAGGTATCTCTAGCGGAAGCAGAGGCGGATGCGGAGGTGAAAAGCTTAGCCTCCGCAGATGCGGAGGTTAACGGAAGCGGAGGCGGAGAAAAATCAATAATTTGACGCAGAAAATACTGTCGATTTTACTAATGAAATAAAATCAAAAATAGGTTCGTCTTTATTCAAAATAGATAACAATACCAGCTCCACTAACTAATTGCTTTCTTGGTATTGAACTTGCCGGTGCCGATAAGTGCGAACAATGGGAACAAAAACTTTCTATTTAATGGTATATCTCCACCACAATACAAGATCTTCGTTTAATTGGAGTCTTTTATCTTTAATATATTCATTTATTTGTGATTTTCATATCATAAAGTCGCTTTTGGTAACCATGATTTGAATGTACACATTGTGTTGGTGGTATAATTTGCAAGGTTGTGCACGGTTCATCGTCCATTAGATTCGATTCTGCTCTGGCTCGATCTAGCGAGCCCACAAGTTGATACATGTATCACGTGACATAACCTATTTACTATGCCGCTACACAAGCACAATTCGGACCATTTCATGCGCAGTTTAAATCGCGAGGCGATGCGTCTCAAAGCGTTCTTTGCGCGTTGATGTACTTTGCACATTGGCGTAACGTAAACAAACCTCCGTTATAACTTCGCAAAAAAAAACACGGAGGAGGAAGCGGAGGTGCGATTTCTTGCGGAAGTTCCGCACTTGTGGAGGCGGAGTTCCGTTATAAACCTAGTGTAAACTGGTCTTGTCTGGCATTGTTTGGTCTTCTCTCGTTTTGTTTGGTCAAGTCTTTTTAAAATGTGGGTAATCTGTTTTTTTATGTCACTCAAACTGTAATTGTATTAGGTAGCGCCATCGGAAATAGAAGATTTTATTAAGTCGCATCCGGAAGTACAAGACGCTGCTGTAATTGGCAAACCAGATGAATATGCTGGTGAATTGCCGATGGCCTTTGTAGTTAGACTGACGGAAAATTTGAAGCAGGAAGATATTATCCAATGTGTTGCTGGTAAGTAAAGAAGATGCCTTTAATAGTTGTGCAAGTTACTTTATCTACGACCACTATTGTAAATGCCCATTATTGTACAGTTTGTGTAAAAATATGTAAATACATCATAACACACACGTATGTAACAGTCCGCGATTAATGATAGGTTATGATTGATAACACACACGTGCGTTTGGATTACGGTTCGTTGATTGGTTCAGAGCTGCTACTACGTGCTCATACGTTCAGCGCCTCCCGTGCCACAAAGTAACGTAAATTGACATTGCGTACATTGGGTTGCCTACCTATGATCACTCTTATTCCAGTTTAACCCAAATAAGTACTAAATAATAAGGTATGTAACCATTAAGAATGTATTTCTTTTATTTCTCCTAAACCTAACCTAACCTAACCATTAAGAATGTATTTCTTTTCATTTCTTTCAAGTTAAATAATATCGAGTAACAGTTATATAGGGTGTCTCAAAAGAAAGTTTATATTTGTTTAGGTATGCGCCGGAAGGCGTCGGGTGATATGTCAATCGGTAGCCTGGTTCTTGGGAATTTAGTCGCTATGGAGCGTTTCTCGCGTGTTGTGCGTACGCGAATTTTACAAAAGTGGTAATTCTGCGACTATAGCGCGAAGAAATTTCAACAATATTCGAGGTTTTCGTCACATAAATGATGCGCCAAGCATTGCTCTCATTCGCAAATGGGTAAACAAGTTTGAGGAAACCGATTCAACACTGGATAAACCAAAACCCGGACGCCCAAGGTTATTGAGAGCGGAAGAAAACGTGGAACGGGTTAATCGGTCTGTTCGTGATGGACCCGATCCATTCGGAAGCGTGCAAGTGCATAGATCATTCCGCTCCCGAGAAACGCTCCAAAATACAACTGCTTGTTTATTACATTGTTGAATAATGATAATTAAATAAACATAACCTAATAAGAAATAAATTTGTAACATGAAACATATTTTTCTTATTAAACAGAAACAAATTAGTGTGGTCGTAGATAAAATATAGTACATAACTCGAGTTGTAAGGCAATTACGTTCTCGCGCAATTACGCACTCCCCGCTACGCGGGTCGTGCGTAACTGTTCCGCTCGTACGTTATATGCTTCTTACAACTCTCGTTACGTAATAAACAGAATTTTGTTTTTCAAGATATTATTACTACTTTTTGTTGTAATATTTTTATATCTACAATATCAAAATGTTAATATTCAGACCCCAAAATGTTTCTTTTTGTGATCTGAAAAAATCTGAAGAATATTTTCGTTTTTTTTTTTTTAGAAAATTTTCGCGCTGAAAAGCATTTGCACGGAGGAGTTGTATTTGTTGAGGAAATTCCGAAAACCCCTAGCGGAAAAATTCTACGCAGAAAGCTGCGGGAAATGCTGAAAGATGTTTCTTAATGTTTGTTAACCGTACGATAAGCAAGTTGATATTCTTAAGTCAGTTTGTATATTTACCAGTATTGAAATTAATGAACTAACAAATTTACTTAAAGTGCGTATTATTTAATAAATCCGTGACCTCTAAAGATCCAGGCAATATCTATAATATTACCCATCATGTACCTATCTACATATAATATCTCAAGGATTAAAATGTGCCTGCTGTGTCGCACAGTAAAAGTTAAATAATATTTATTCCCTCTTGGGGATTTAATTTAATTTAACGATTTATTGCTCAACAGTTTATATGACCAATGACAGAGCAAATATAAGATTAGTTAAAACTAAACAATAATATTATTTCAATAATACCTTTATATATTTTTTTAAAATACAAACAAGGTAACACAGGTTGGGCACATAGAACAATTAAACATAAATAAAAATAAAATACAATACAAATAAGTAAACAATTAATATATGCATTAAACAGGGCATACACATTCAAAATAAAATTGGATAATATATAAATGTATCCTGAGAAAGAGGATTAGAATAAAAGATTAGTCTACTAGGCTTTTGAGGGCTTTGGTTGTAAATGCCGCGAAGGTTCCAAAAATGTCACACTGGAGGCTAATTGAATTGTACAAAGAGCAAATCTTAAACAGTGGCGGAATCAAGGATATTGAATCGCTGTATGGCGGGCTATAAAAAGAATCCGTTTGTCTACTCGTAGCTCTAGGCACTAAGAAATTAAGATTGTTTATAATTTCAGGAAAGGCAATGACGCCATGACCTTATATAAATAAACAAGAACGTCGAGACTTCAGTTGTAGAAACCCGAACTCACCGAGCAGCGATGAATGATCAATATGAAGCGGTGGAGGAACTCCGAATATCTTTTAAAAAACCAGAGCAATTTTAAAAATTTTCTCTGAATAACTTCCAAAGCGGCGGTATACTTTTTGAAGTGAGGATTCCAAATAATTGATCCATATTCTAAGATGGATCTTACATAAGTAGTCTTGTCTAGTCTTGTCTAGTCTTGTCTAGTCTTGTCTAGTCTTGTCTAGTCTTGTCTAGTCTTGTCTAGTCTTGTCTAGTCTTGTCTAGTCTTGTCTAGTCTTGTCTAGTCTTGTCTAGTCTTGTCTAGTCTTGTCTAGTCTTGTCTAGTCTTGTCTAGTCTTGTCTAGTCTTGTCTAGTCTTGTCTAGTCTTGTCTAGTCTTGTCTAGTCTTGTCTAGTCTTGTCTAGTCTTGTCTAGTCTTGTCTAGTCTTGTCTAGTCTTGTCTAGTCTTGTCTAGTCTTGTCTAGTCTTGTCTAGTCTTGTCTAGTCTTGTCTAGTCTTGTCTAGTCTTGTCTAGTCTTGTCTAGTCTTGTCTAGTCTTGTCTAGTCTTGTCTAGTCTTGTCTAGTCTTGTCTAGTCTTGTCTAGTCTTGTCTAGTCTTGTCTAGTCTTGTCTAGTCTTGTCTAGTCTTGTCTAGTCTTGTCTAGTCTTGTCTAGTCTTGTCTAGTCTTGTCTAGTCTTGTCTAGTCTTGTCTAGTCTTGTCTAGTCTTGTCTAGTCTTGTCTAGTCTTGTCTAGTCTTGTCTAGTCTTGTCTAGTCTTGTCTAGTCTTGTCTAGTCTTGTCTAGTCTTGTCTAGTCTTGTCTAGTCTTGTCTAGTCTTGTCTAGTCTTGTCTAGTCTTGTCTAGTCTTGTCTAGTCTTGTCTAGTCTTGTCTAGTCTTGTCTAGTCTTGTCTAGTCTTGTCTAGTCTTGTCTAGTCTTGTCTAGTCTTGTCTAGTCTTGTCTAGTCTTGTCTAGTCTTGTCTAGTCTTGTCTAGTCTTGTCTAGTCTTGTCTAGTCTTGTCTAGTCTTGTCTAGTCTTGTCTAGTCTTGTCTAGTCTTGTCTAGTCTTGTCTAGTCTTGTCTAGTCTTGTCTAGTCTTGTCTAGTCTTGTCCAGTCTTGTCCAGTCTTGTCCAGTCTTGTCCAGTCTTGTCCAGTCTTGTCCAGTCTTGTCCAGTCTTGTCCAGTCTTGTCCAGTCTTGTCCAGTCTTGTCCAGTCTTGTCCAGTCTTGTCCAGTCTTGTACAGTCTTGTCTAGTCTTGTCTAGTCTTGTCTAGTCTTGTCTAGTCTTGTCTAGTCTTGTCTAGTCTTGTCTAGTCTTGTCTAGTCTTGTCTAGTCTTGTCTAGTCTTGTCTAGTCTTGTCTAGTCTTGTCTAGTCTTGTCTAGTCTTGTTAGTTAGTTAGGTAGCTGTGGTAGAGCACCCTTAGCACCAAATTATTCTAAAAATCCAGAGAATTTCGAATCATGAATCCTAGAGCTTTCGCGGCCTTGGACACTGATAAGAACATATGTTGCACAAAAGAAAGATGACAGTCAATAGTAATGCTGAGACTGTTTCAAAGCGATCAAGCTGGACATTAAATAAGGTATACCTGAATTTGAAGGGGTGCAGAAGCCGAGAAAAACAATGACAAATTGCATTTGCTAAGATTAAGACCTAACTCATTGCCATCGCACCAATTTTCAAGAATTTTTAGGTTTGCTTGTAAAACCAATCAGTCATCGGGGTGCTTAATAGACATGAAAATCTTAAGGTCGTCAGCATAAAGTAAATGAGGTGCTGATAGAGATGAACTCAAGTCATTAATAAATATATAAAATAGCAAAGGACCTAAGTTGGACCCCTGCGGAACACCGGAGGTGGCAACAAATTCTGTCGAGGCATATCCGCAATGAAAAATAAACTGCGACCGATTTGCAAGGTAAGAGGAGAATAAATACATCAATTAGGTTGGTTGCAAACCCAAAAGAGTAAAGCTTCTTAATAATGACTGCGTGATCTATGGAGTCGAATGCTTTAGAAAAATCACTGTAAATGCAATCAACCTGACCCCTATTAGCAATAACTGGTGTTGTATATTGGCTAAAGACAACTAAGTTGCTGAGAGTTGAGCGACCCTTCATGTTGCTGTAAGGAGAGAAGATTCTTGATACTATGGAAGATTTATTTATAAATGATAGATTCAAAAACTTGATTAAAAAAATTGAAAAGAGTTGATATGGGACGATAGTTCCCGATTTCAGATAAGGAGCCAGCTTTACGGATAGGACAGATCTTTGTGGATTTCGAAATAGCTGGAAGGTTGCCTTCGTGCAGAATCAGATTGAAAATCTTGGTAAGTAGTGGCGCAAAAATATGTGTACAGTGAATTAGGAAGGCAGGTATTAAGTCAGCACCGCTGGTCAAGTTACACTTCAACTGCTTGAGGGTTGATAATACTTAATCCTCAGAAACGTTCATCATCAAGCGACCAATCGCGTCCACTGCTGGACATAGGTCTCCCGTAGCTTTCTCCATCCTGGCCGATCCTGTGCTGCCTCTATCCAGTTGGTCTTTATCCTTTTGATGTCGTCGGTCCATCTGGTTGGTGGACGGCCTCTACTTCTGTATGCGTCTTGGCGCGGTCTCCACTCAAGTATCCTCTTTGTCCAGCGATTGTCCATAAGTCGCGCCACATGACCAGCCCAGTTCCACTTTAAGGTTCTTATACGGGTAACAGCGTCCGTCACTCCGGACCTCTCCCTTAATGTTATATTTGGGATCCTGTCTCTTAGTGATATACCTAACATCGACCTCTCCATTTTCCTCTGCGCGATACTTATTCTATTTGTAGTGTTCTTTGTGAGGGTAAGTGTTTCAGCCCCGTATGTAAGCACAGGCAACACGCACTGATCGAATACTTTTCTTTTTAGGCATATTGGAATGTCTGACTTAAAAATATTGCGCAGCTTTCCAAAGGCCGCCCATGTTAGGCCTATTCTTCTCGACATTTCACAGGTTTGGTTGTCTCTACCAATAGAGATTTTGTGACCAAGATATTTATAAGAGCTTACTTGTTCTATGCTTACTCCGCCTATCTTGATTGCCTCACTCATAACAAGATTTGTCATGTATTGAGTTTTGTTGGTGTTGATTTTGAGTCCAACAGAGTTCGATGCTTCCCATAGCCTCCGTAGCATTTGTTTTGCTTCGTCCATACTATCTGCGATAATTAAGATATCGTCGGCGAATCTCAGATGGTTTAGTTTTTCGCCATCTATGTTTATGCCCATGTCACCAAAGTTGGCCTGTTTGAACATATGTTCTAGGAGGGTTGTAACTTTGGCGATATGACATCTCCTTGGCGTACACCTCGTGCAATATCAAAGTCTTGGGAATCATCTTGCAGCCTAACTAAGCTTTTGCTCTTTGGTACACGTGTTTGATGACCTTGATGTATCTATGATCGATACGGCATTCAGCAAGAGCTTGTAGCATTTTATGCTGGTTTATTGTGTCGAAGGCTTTTTCGTAATCGACGAAGATTATGCAGAGGGGTTTATTATACTCGATGCATTTTTCGATAAGGGACTTGACTATTTGTAGGTGGTCATTTGTGCCAAATCCGGCTCGAAAGGCAGCTTGCTCGCGGGGTTGATATAGGTCGAATTTATTTGTCAACCTCTTGTTAATGATTCTCATGAATAGCTTATATATATGCGATAGTAAACTAATGGGTCTGTAATTTTGCAAGTTGGTGATATCTCCTTTCTTATGCAGTATTATAATTATTGCCCGATCCCACTGGGAAGGTGTTGGCCCAGTTTGTAGGCAAGCATCAAATAGCTTGCATAATGCATTTAATAACGTAGTTCCGCCGGCTTTTAGGGACTCGACTGCTACGCCGTCGTCGCCAAATAAACATACCACAAAGGCAACAGAATTAAGACGCCTAAATAGAGAAATATCTAAGGCAGTGCGAAGGGCCAGAAGAACATATAACACAAATGAAATCTTAAAGGCAACTGAGCAAAACAAGGGCATGAAATCACTACGGAAGCCATTCTCCGAAGGCAGAAAAAACATCTGCAAGCTAGCAAAACAGAGTGGCCAAATAACAACAAATAAAATGGAAATATTAAAGGTTGTAGAAGACTTCTACGCGACACTATATAGCGATAAAAATGCAGCGAGCTTGGACACCAACATAAATAGAGTGTAAAATCAAGGGTCCGAGGATATTCCAAATATTACCTTAGACGAAATAAGGGGGGCACTAAGAGATATGAAAAACAATAAAGCAATCAGAAACGTTAGTGAGTCCAATAAGAGGGAGATTCAGCCGGATATATCCGAAACGCTAGTACTAGGAGACGAGGGATCGTCCATTACTTGGGGCTCGAAAAAGGGGGAGGGGGTTTCTAAAAAATCACGAGAAAGAGAGAAAAATAACGTTCGGAGGGGGGGGGGGGGTGCAGTGAGATCACTTGTATTTATTTCGGAGCGAGACTCGCTGCCAGTTCCAGTGGAAGTGTGTGATTTTTGACGCCGAATACATGCGTAAATCGTTGCCGCGTATGTTTTGTCTCAAAACAATGTCTAAACTAGGAGACAGTGCTGGATTTACCAGCAGGTTGAATAGGCTGGAGCCTACGGCGGCAGATTTTAGGGGCGAAAAATTTGGGCCCAACATTTGTTTTGTCGTACAGAAATTAAAAACATTCATTTTTATATATCTTAATGTACATGTTATTAGGTCCACACGAACAATTCAACATGTAATATGTTTCACCACGGGCGTAGCCAGGGTTTATTTTCGGGGGTTTAGAAAATATTTCGGGGGCGGTTTTGCAGAAATACGCCAATTTATTTTCTAAAATTGACACACAAGGGTTCCCTCTCTTAAAGATAGTCGCCTCTACTCATCCCTCCTGATTTCAATATAATATTTATGTTATATTTTGCATAATGAAAATAAGGGATTTGAAATTAAAATTAGAAAAGAATTTCAAATGAATAATGTTTGTTTTATTTACAGCCTTTAATACAATCCGAATCTTGAGCGCCAAAGTCCTAACGGAGCACTGGCGGCCGCGATTAATAAATTTCAAAAATCACTCACTACTTGACATCTTGGTGCTCAATCTCTTGCAGGACCAACCTTTGTGCAGTGGACGGTAGCCTGCACTTTTCTGAGACCCTGAGCAGCAGGCGTCCTTCCTGCCCTACAAGCGTCTCCTGCAGTCTGCGGCGCTCCCCCAACCATATCCACCAGCCATTGAAACACTACCCTAACCACGGTTTTTATTTGTTTACTCGCGAATCTAACAATGTGTCTTTGTTTTCGGCACAATTTCATTTGCAATTTTTTACGGAAACTTTCCCTATACATTTTATTTCACGCGGAACTAACACTCCCGACTTTACACTAGCGCACTACAAAAATTTCGGCTATTAGCGATTTGACTATCCGCGAAATTAACACTCCCGACTTTACTTAACACTTTGTTTTAACTGTCATTTATTTCACTCGCGACCCGCACTATTTCTCTAATTCACTCTCAAAAATTAATAATTTTAAAACTGAAAATTGCTTGAAACTAAAAAATGTTTATCAAACATTCTCATATTATATATTTTGACTTACCATTAAACAAACCTCAAAGCTACTAACCTGGTCTCCTGTGTTTCCTTTTCTTCTTTCTTCCTTCTTGACACACGCGCCAAACGATCCGCATCGTTCGGTTTCTGCAAAACGATAAAGCAGAAAGCGCAAATAAGTACTAACCAGACGCGATTTCTAGATCGAATCTGCTTAGTCCTAGAAAATCTAGCTGAAAATGCCTGTTAGACTCTGGAATAGGATATTTTGAAACGGTTGAAATATTTACATTTTCTAACTTATTGTTCGTATGATTTATAGAACTAATTCTAGTGGTAAATGAATTGCTGTAATAGTCTCACTTGCAAAAACTATATGAAAATTTGACAAAATCACGGACAAAATAACGCATTTCCTTAACTTCACCGCATATTCAACCGAAAACTAAAATTATCATTTTAAATTACGTTTTCCAGATCGGTCTATACAGTCATTTAAATTTTCGGCGGACGTTCGAGAACTTCGACCACTCAATACCCAATCCGAATCTTGAGCAACAAAGTCCTATAGGAGCACTCGCGACCGCGAATAATGAACTTCAAAAATCACTCACTACTTGGCATCTTGGTGCTCAATCTCTTGCAAGATCTACCTTTGTGCTGTAGACAATAGCCTGCGCTTTTTTGAGACCCTGAGCAGCAGGCGTTCTTCCTGCCCTACAGGCGTCTCCTGTAGTCTGCGCCCCCAACCATATCCACCAGCCATTGAAAGGATCCATCACTACCCTAACCACGTTTTTTTTTTTGCTTACTCGCGAACCTAACACTGTGTCTTTGTTTACGGCACAATTTTATTTGCAAATTTTTACTTAAACTCTCCCTACACACTTTATTGCACGCGGAACTAACACTCTCGACTATACATTCCCACACTACAACAAAATGATTTAATTTTACACGAAATGATTTTTTTTTAATTATTTAACCTCCTCAGTATCTGCGCACATTGTAATCTATTTATTTCCTTGTTGACTTTCTAAGCCATTTTATAATTAATTGTCAGCACATAAGTCCAATTATACATTCAAATGTACATGTTCTGAAAAATAAAAAAAGTCTTAAAATAAAGTGAATGTAGGTATGTATATGTATGAATGTGTGTATGCATGTGCACATACATGTTATATATATATATATATATATATATATATATATATATATATATATATATATATATATATATATATATATATATATATATATATATATATATATATATATATATATATATATATATATATCTATGTTGTATTTGAGTTGTGTTGAGTTATGTTGTATATATATATATCTATGTTTGTATTGTTTTCTCGGGGATTCCGCGTTGATGCTGAGGGTTGGCTCTGAAAAGAACCGGATTCTCGACGTTTCGGCGAACTAACATTTGCCATTCTCAAGAGATTATCCGTCCGTGCGGGTCAACCGTTAGACGCATACTGAGAGCTCGTTCATCATGTGTCCTTTGCTTTCTGACGGTCGTGAGCCTTCCGCTCAGCTGTTCCGTCGTCTTGTTGTTTGTTTCTATGTGTTTTTTTTTTTTTTGTGTGTCGGTTTGCTTGTTTGTTTGTCGGTTTGTTTGTTCTTCTGTTTGTTCTGTCTCACTCATAAACGGTTTTCTTTCCTTTTTTTTTTTTTTTTTTTTCTTCTTCTTCTTCTCGTTGTTGGTCCTTGGTCTGTCCTAGTGTTGGTTCCTGGTTCGCACTCCTGGCGGTTCCTGGTTCGTCCTTCGTTCTCGTGGTGGTTGCTTGTTCGTCCTCGTGGTGGGTGCTGTGTCTCTCTGGTTTGTTCGTGTTGTTCCTGCCTGTTTTTGTTCCTGGGTGCTCCGCTGGGTTCGGGGATGTGGGCTTTCCTGTGAAAAAGAAAGATCAGTGATTACCTATGTTGTTGAGGTTTTGGATGTTTCCATTTAACGTTGATGTTGTAGTTTGCTGCGTTGTTGATTGTTGGGTTGTCATGCGTTTTCATGCGTTCGAAGCTTTTCGTTGCTAGTTTTTCTATGTGTTGCTTGATTGTCTCCATGTTTAGATCGCTGTGCAGCTGCTCATTGGTCATGTACCATGGCGAATCTGTTATTTCTCTCAGAGTTTTGTTCTGGATGATTTGGAGTTTGTAGATTTTCCTTTCTTTGGATTGTATCCAGCACGTCGATGAGTACGTCATTGTCGGCCGTATTATGGACTTGTAGATTTGTAGTTTGTTCCTTATGTTCAGCTTGCTTTTCCTGTTTAAGAGCGGGTAGAGGTAGCCTTTAATTTGTTTTGCTTTTTTCGCCGTCTGATCGATGTGTTCTGTAAATGTAAGAGCTTTGTCTAGGATTACGCCTAGATATTTGATTCGGCTTTCCCATTTTATGTCTGTGTTGTTGATTCTCAAGCAGCTACTGGGTTCGTGCTTAAATTTTTTCTTCGTGAAGATAATTGCCTGTGTTTTTTCTGCGTTTAGTTTGATCCTCCAGGTGTTACACCAGTCGTTAATCCTGTCCAGGTGATTTTGGAGCCGTTTTGTTATGGCCTCGGTCGAGTATCCTCTTGTGAAAATTGCTGTGTCGTCTGCGTATAGTGCAATTTCTGTGTCGTTTAGTTTTGGGATGTCTGCGGTGTAGATGCTGTAAAGAAGGGGGCCCAGGACAGATCCTTGTGGGACACCGGCTGTCATTGTCTGAGTTGTGGAGATGCTGTCGTTTATTTTGACTTGGAATGTTCTGTTACAGATAAAGGACGTCACTAGTCTGATCATTGGTGTTGGGATTTTAAATTGGTGCAGTTTGTATATTAAACCTAGGTGCCATACCTTGTCGAAAGCCTTAGAGACGTCCAGAAAGACGGCTCCCGTGGCTAACCCTTTGTTGAAAGCGTCGATTATTGCTTCGGTTATTCTTGTCGTCTGATAGGTGGTAGAGTGCTCTGTTCTGAAGCCGTATTGTTCGTCGGGTAGAATACGTTTGTCTTCAGTTATTTCTGTCAGTCTTTTGTGTATTACTTTTTCTGTGATTTTACTGAGACCTGTCAGCAGACTTATTGGTCTGTAACTGGAGGTGAGGTTTCGGGGTTTGTTCGGTTTCGGGATTAGAATCGTTGTTGCGTGTTTCCATTGGGTCGGAAACACTCCAAGTTTCAGTGCGGCGTTTATGATTTGTGTTATTCTGTCTATTGCGTTCGGTGTTAGGTTTTTTAGCGCGACGTTGTTGATGTTATCGCAGCCTGGTGCTTTCTTGGTTTTTAGGTTTTTAATTATACCTTTTATTTCTTCCGGTGTTGTTTCCTCTATTTCCGTGTTTTCTACGCTACTATTTAGTACTCTCAGTACGGTTTCGCGTATTTCTTGCCTTTTGCGGAGTGGGTGTGTGTCGGCGTTCGGTTTAAACTGCTGTGCAAGCGACTTTGCGAATTCCTCCGTTTTCTCCTCGTCCGTGCTTGCTACAGTGTCGTTTGTTGTTTTCAGTGGGGGAATTGTTCTCCTCTCCTTGTTTCTAAGATTCTTGGCTAATTTCCACGGTTCCTCTATTGTTTCGTTGATGCGTTCTAGTTTGTCTTCCCATTCGGCGTTGTGCTGTTCGCGCAGTGCCCATTTCAGTTGGTTTGTCAGTCTGTTTAAGACGTTCTTGTCCGTCGGTGCCAGCGTCCGTTGGAATACCTTGTTAGCTTTGCGCTTTTCTTTTAGTAGATTCCTGATTTCCTGTGGGAGGGCTGTTGTCGTGTTGGCTGTCCGTTTCCTTGTGGCGGCCTCGACTGCTGCGTCTTTCTATCGTTTTCTATCGTCCGTGCTGCTTCTTCTAGGCACGGGGGGCTTGTAATTTCTGTACAAGTGACGTTCGTCAGATTATCTTTGAATTTGTTCCAATTTGTGATAGTTTTCTCGATTGTTTTCCTGGCCGTATTCGCTTGGAGATTTATGTGCACTGGGTTGTGATCTGAGCTCAAGTCCTTGATGCAGATTATTTCCACGTTTGCTGTGATGTTTTTCATAACGGCTATATCCAAAATATCCGGCATTCGCTGAACTCCTGGAAAGTGTGTTGGTTCGTTCGGTGCAATTACTTGTAACTTCCGGTTTTCCGTGTACCTTAGTAATTGTCGGCCCTTGGTGTTTGTTACTCTGCAATTCCATTGCGAGTTCTTTGCGTTGTAGTCTCCTGCGGCTATGGTACCTATATTTCTGTCGAATATTTTGTCCAGGTCGTCGGCATTTATTTGTTTCTGTGGCGGCGAGTACAGTGCGTAGAGGGCTATGGGTCCGTCAGTTGTCTGTACTTCTACTCCTACCGTTTCCGTGTCCGTGGTTGTTTCTACTTCCGGCAGTTCGTGATGTTTTATGTTTCTTTTGATGACGATGGCGACTCCACCTCCGGCTTTCTCGCTTCTGTCTTTTCTATAGACTTGGTAGTTTGCTATGTTCAGTTGGTTGCAACGTCTGAGGTGCGTCTCGTTGATCAGGGCCACGTCGACGCTGTGTTCGTTTAGGTGTGCTACTAGTTCCTGTTTCTTGTTTTGTATTCCGTTTGCGTTCCAGAATGTAAGTTTCAGATTGTCTCTAGTTCTTCTAGTGGTCATTGTTGAGTGTGAGCATGATGGTTGTGATTCTTCTACTGAACTTTTCTGTTTCCTCTTTGCTGTGTCCCATTTCGGCAAAGTCGAGCATCATTTCCGTCAGTTCAGATCTGATTGCTTCGTTGCTATTCCTTTTGTTTCGGCTGGTTGAAGGTTTTGTCTCCGGGTTGGGGTTGTTGCTTCTTTTTATCGGTTTTGGTATTTGGCTCGTTGTCGGTGTTTGGGCTGTTTGTCTCTGTGTTTGGGCTGTTTGTCTCGGTATTTGGGTTGTTTGTCTCGGTGGGGGTCTCGTTTCCTGCTGTCTTTGTTCCGTTTGTCTACCTATTTCCGGTCTCGCCGGGCAGTTTCTCCATATAGAGGTGTGTTCGCCTCCGCAGTTTGCGCATTTCGGCGGCAGGTGAGAGCTCGTTCGTGCGATGCGACTACTTATAGCTGTTAGGCATGTCGATTTAAAATCGATTAATCGAAAAATCGATAATTTAGAGTAAAATAATCGATTTTTCAGATCGATTTTGAACCCTACATCGATTCACTGAATCGATTCATAAACCTTCCGAATCGGACGGATCAGTTCAAAGAAGTAGCGATAATATTTCTAAGCTGGCTGCGGTATATTTAGTTTTTTAATTTTTTGCGGTTGTCAGACGCAAAAGCAACTGGTAGTACTTAGTCAAGATTTTGAACGCATCATAGAATAAATATTGATGAACACTTCCAAAGGTGGCGTTACTTGCGTTAAAAAAAAACATTTTATTTTTCTATCCGGGTGTCAAACCTAACCTATCTATTCTTGTGAGTGAGTTTATTTATCGAAAATATATTGTGGATGAATATAATTTTTACTGTAAAAATTTATAGTAATCCAATAAATAGTATTGTGTTCATATAGCATTCATTCTATTTTGATTTTACAAAAAAGTAAGTAATTAGATTTAAACCGATTTATTGAGAAATGTGCGTTTACCTTGCAGTTTGCATTTTTGTTAAAGTATTGTTATTCTTTTTAGCCTAAAATGTCAACTAACAGTGATACATGGTATCACTTTGTTAAAAAGGGATCAAGTGGCATATGCAAGTATTGTCATACTGAAGTCAAAACATGCGGAAATACAACAAACTTATGCAACCATTTATTAAGAAGACATCTATGTGTTAAGACCGTAAGTCAACGAAAACTGGTGGTGGCAAGTTGGTATTGGTGTTGGTGATGACAAAAAAGAAACTGGAGTGTGTATGCCTTACCTTTTTCTTACAATACAACATATGCCTTTTTTATTAATGCATGCTTGTTTATTCTTGCGTTTTTTATCCTTTTATTGCACTTATTTTGTAATTTGAAATAATAATAGAATACAAAAACATAATCCTTTTCAGACAAATGATGATATTGCTACTACCTCGACATCAAAGGAAAAATTTGGCACAAATGATGCTTTGAGTTTGACCAGTTCAAAAGAGTACTATGATTCAGAAAATATAGCGACATCATCAATATCACTGAAAAAATCAAACCTTAATCAGCTAACTATGGATTCATGTGTTAATAATATTAGAGCATTTAATGGTGAGATTATCTATGCAATGAATTACTTTCTTTGTTGATTATGGTCATGGTATATTTATGGGCGGTGATAATATATAACTTTATTTTTTTTTCCAGTAAACGGAAAGAAGTATGGACAACTAAGTAATGCTATCATGTTAATGATTTGTTTTTTTTTTTCAGTTGAAAAAGAAGGTTTTACATACTTAATGAAAACAGTGCCTTTATATAAACTTCCTTCACGGCAGACAATTACACAAATGATAGATGACAAATATGATGTTCTTTCTTTGCAATTCAGAGAAAAGCTCTTAGAAGTAGAATCAATGTTTAACTACGGATATATGGGCAGATACACATAATACTAGAAGCTACATGGGTTTAACTGGACATTTTATACGTGAAAGTGAACTAATCAGTATAAATTTTGGTGTATCTCATTTAACTGAGCCCCATAATGCTGATTATTTATGTCAAATATTAATAACAATGACTGAAAAATGGGGTATAACTCCAGAAAAAGTGGCAGCAGTTGTTACTGATAATTGTGCGAATATCGTCAAGGCCGTAACAATTGCATTTGGCAAACAAAAACACTTATGGTGTTTTGCCCACACTTTGAATTTAGCAGCTCAAAAACCTTTTGAAGAAAAAGCTGGTATTGAAGGTGCCAAACAGTTACTAAATACTGTAAAGGATATAACTAGATACTGTAAACAAAATGTAAATGTGGCTGATGCTCTTTGCAGTTTGCATACGATGGAATTCAATTTATTATCAGCTAGTTTGGTTTGTAAAGTTATCAGAGCTACTTGCCCCAATATTACTTAATTACCCGAAATCTCCACCTATGTTAACAGCCAGTCAACTAGATGGTATCAAAGATCTTATAAATATTTTGAAACCTGTGACAAAAGAAGTATCCGTAGAAAAATATGTAACGTCAAGAAAAATTATACCAATAGTATCCTGTCTTTTGAAAACATATAGTACAATGAAGACGGAAACAGATGTCGGTGCTGCAACTAAACATTTAATATTGGAAGAATTAAAAAAGAGATTTAGTACAGTGGAACAAGTACATATGTTAGCTATCACCACACTACTAGATTCAAGATTCAAGAAAATTCATTTTTCTGAAAGAATAGCATGCTCTAGAGCAGGGGTTTCCAAACTACGGCCCGAGGGCCACATCCGGCCCGCGGACAGATTTTGTCCGGCCCGTGGAGAGCTAGCATACTTGAAATCTCCTTTTAGAGAACATATTTTTTATAGCAAATTAAATTTAGTTTACTGAAGTATTCTAATTTTATGTTGAATAATTATTAACATGACATCTACAGTGATATGGTCATGGGCTAACTACTAATAACATTGTTGTAGGCTTATTGTTTTTGTGATAAGTTGGACAAAGAAACACAGAATTGTAATGAGTAAAGACATGTATAATATGCAGAAAATTTAACTTCAGTATATAATAACTAACAAATTATTGAAATGAATCCAACTAACATTTTATACATTTTAAATAAAAACATAACTTATAACAAGCATAATGACATATCAAATACTAATGAGATTTATGTAATTGAGGTTTTCCACTGACAATAGTTTGTAGTTGTGGACTAATTTTACTTGTACCAATTATTTAAAGAGATTTAAGATGCTCATCAGTTAATTTAGATCTGTAAACATTTTTCGTGTACTCCATTTTGGAGAAGGTCTTCTCACACAAATAAGTAGTACCAAAAACAGAAAACAGCCCACGAGCAAATTTATGCAAATTATCAAATTGTGTCAGTGGAAGACTCTTATAAAATTCCAACAAAAATGAGTTTTGATATTTGTTCTTAATTATATCACTGCAATGTAGATCAATCGTTTCCATTTGAAGTTCCGGGGCTAGGGTTTCAATGTCAGTATCAAAAGGATTCTGAAAAATCTTAATTTGATTCGCAATGGCATCAAAGTCCGAGAAATGAGTATCAAAATTTATTTTCAAAGCACGCAAAGTTTCGATTGCAAAATTGATAGGAAACTCAGTCTCAGTGGTGTGGCTGAATATTTCACATGTTTTAAAATGTGAAAAACATTTACTTCGTAGTTGTGATTGAAACAGTATCAATTTCTTCCGGAATGATTTGATTTTAGTGTATAAATCAGGAAGATGCTGGTTTTCTCCTTGCAATCTCAAATTCAGATCGTTCACATGTTTTGTCAAATCAACATAGAATGCTAACTTCCACAGCCATGCGTTGTTTTGTAATTCAGTAAGAGGGCGATGCTTTTGATGCCATTCAAAAAAATTTCGATCACGGCTCGAAGTCCAAAAAAGGACTTTCCCACAACTAAGCCAACGTACGGCAGTATGATAAGGTAAGTCATTTTCTCCAATCTCTTCAATAAATTGTCGGAATTGTCGGTGATTCAGCCCAAAAAATCTGATAAAATTAACAGTTGATATGACTGGTTTCAGACATATCCAAACATTTTCCGCACAAAGACTTTTGATGAATGATACAATGTAAGACTAATGGTTTTGAACAATCGTCATTTTCTACAGCCTTTGACACAAGAGCGACCACTCCTTTATCTTTCCCACTCATGTTTTTGCCTCCATCAGTTGTAATACATTTCAAGTTTTTCCATCGAAGGTTCTTTTGATTAATGGCCATTTCAACTCCTTTAAAAATATCTGTACCAGTAGTTGTGCCATGAATACTATACATATCAAGAAGTTCTACATGCACTTCATAGCTTTTATTTACTCCTTGAATATAAATCAACACCTGAGCAGTATCTGACACATCCGTTGACTCATCCAAGGCCAAAGAAAACCACTCAACATGTCCATTTTTGTCGAACAGTTGAGAGGATATATTTTCAGCGATGTTTTCTACTTTTTAATAAATTTACCTTTTCAGGGCACATTTCTTCGGCTACTGCAATTATGCATTCTTTGATCATTTCTCCATCGGTGAATGGTTTTCCACGTTTTGCAATTTCAAGAGCAACATGAAAGCTGGCACGAGTTGCAGCCTCTTGTTCAGTTTTGTAAATGAAGATTGCTGCGATTTCAATCCGCGCTTCATAGCTTCGAATTTTTCTGTCCGCAAACTTCCTGTATATTTTGAGTAATTTTGAAAATGTTTTGTTTCATAATGACATTTAATGTTATATTCCTTGAGAACGGCTATGCTTTCATTGCAAATCAAACATACCGCCTTGTTACTGGACTCAATTACGAAATACTGAATGTTCCACTGATCTTTGAATTTTCTGCATTCACTATCAATTTTTCGCTTCTTTTCCATACTACTAAATCACACACAAAAGCAACAATTCAAATCAAAATACTGTTACAAAGATGTCTGAAACTAGTCCGATTTGCAGCCTTTTTTAAACGTTGCGTACTTTTTCGGACTTTTTTTTTCATCAGTGGACTATTTCACTTTTTACCACCGGCAACAATGATAATATGGTTTTGGCCCTCAGAACTTACTGGGGTAATCAGTATGGCCCTAAGACTGGAAAGTTTGGAGACCCCTGCTCTAGAGCTATTGATAAAATTAATGATATGATTGTAGCTTCAAAAAACCAATCGGAGAATAAATTAAGTAATGAAAATCCAGAAAATAATTTGGAATGCCAGCCAAAGGAAGCAGAAGAATCTAACATTTGGGAATTCCATAACATATTAGTAAAAAATCAGCTACAATTATTTCAAGCAGAAACTGAAGGACAAGGTTTACAAGACGAATTGAAACATTATTTAACACAGCCTGTCGTCGACTTTAAAACGACAGCTCCTATTACATATTGGTATCACCAATGAAATTCCTTGTACAGCTCAATAACGCCGATTGCCAACAAGTACTTTTGCATAGTTGGATCATCTGTTCCATGTGAAAGGCTTTTTTCTGTTGCGGGAAATATTCCTACCGACGAAAGGAGTCGATTAGATAAGTTAATTTTTTTGAAGTCACTTGACTTAAAATACTGGGAAATATAATTTCTTGTTAAATTTGTATTTAATTTCAATAAAATTTTATAAACTTAAAATTTGATTAATTTATTGACTGACTTACGAGTACTTAGGCGAGACTGTCACATTACTTTAGTGGTCGCAAGCACTACTGCTGAGCAAAAGATCCTGAGTTCAATCCCCACCTCTACCTATTCTTTCGAAGGAATATAGGCGTGATATTATGTTTATTAATTTAATAATATTTCTATCCAATTACTTATAACCCGAAAAAACCTGAAACTTGGCCCAGATACACGTGTATCAATCGATATTTTCTACAGCTGGAAAATCGGAAAAAATCGAACTGATCCACCAAAACACTATCCCTCGCAGTAACAAAACGGAAGTAAGTTTGATCTGTCTAAACACCCAATCCATTGGAAATTCCGTGGATAGAATTAATTACATGCTAGAAAAGAACGAGCACTGCCAGTTTCTCTTTTTAACTGAGCACTGGAAAAGTTCAGACCAACTTGATGTCATCAAGATAAACAATTTTCATCTATCCACCAGCTTTTGCCGGGAGAAAGGGAAACACGGAGGAGTGGCCATATACACATCTTCACCAAATTTCAAGAGAAGGATTGACATCAATAACCTATCCCTAATCTCCGTGTTCGAATGTGCTGCAATCGAATCTAAATTAAATAAAAAAGACACAATAATCATCGGCATTTATAGGGCGCCGTTAACTGATGTGAAAATCTTTATGGACAAATTGTATACCCTCCTAAACAAAGTTATTAAAGAAAAAAAACAATTCATTATTTCCGGTGACTTCAATATTGATACGTTGAAACCTTCAAAACTCAGTAGAAAATTTATATCGCTCTTAGAGTCATTTAATACAACACTGACAATAAAGGACATCACCCACCCTAGCTCCAATACTTGCCTAGATAATATAGCAGTGCACACGGATGCGGTGTTTACCGCAGAAGTGCTAAACTTTCACATCTCGGATCATCTAGCTATCCGAACAACTTTTAAAGCCGAAAAAAATCAAACCTCCTTCCGTCATTGCAGAAGCGTCAAAGAAGAGAACATAAAGAATTTTAAAGAAAATTTGAATAACGAAACATGGGATGAGGTTTTTACCAAACAAACCTCAGACGTAGACGGTCAGTGGAAATCCTTTCTGAACACGGTCAAGCTTAATTTTGAGGAAAGCTTTCCCATGTCTATAATTAACAAGAAGCAAACGAAAAAAAAGTTTTTCCATGATACAACAATTGATGCAATGAAAGAACGTATCGACTTATTGCATATATTATCCCAAACAACCCCTGTACTAAAAAGCAGTTACAACAGGCTGCGGCGAAAGTACACGCGTTTATTGAAGCTAGAAAAGAGGAAATACTACCAAAATAAAATTAAGGAGGGTGACAATACCGTAAAATCAACATGGGAGGTAGTACAAGATATTACCCAAATCAAATCTGGTAAGCGAGATGGAGCAAACTGTATGCTGGGGCCGAACATCACGCCCGACATGATAAACGACTTTTATGCCGACAATCCCATAAACCTTACAAAGGACCTAACGAGCTGCCCATACGATAACAAGCTGCAAAATAACTCTCATTCTATTTATTTAGAACCAATAACACAATTGGAACTACAACAAGTTATAAGAGAGCTAAAGAATACAAAAAGCTCGGGCTTCGATGAAATTCCTATGGCAATCCTCAAAGATGTCGCTGTAGAACTATCTAAACCACTTGAAGTCATCATTAACAATGCGTTTTTACACGGAATTTTCCCAAGTTCACTAAAGGTCTCGAAAATAATACCAATTTTCAAGAAGGGAAACATAGACGATATAGACAACTACAGGCCGATCAGTCTACAATCAGCTTTCTCGAAAATTATGGAGAAGCTAATTTGTAAAAGGTTATTACTTTTCCTAAACAAATTCCACATCATTAGCCAACGACAGCATGGGTTTATTAAAGGTCGTTCCATAGAGACTGCTTGCTTCCAATTCATAAGAGAGATAATGAGTCAACTTGAAGATCATAATATACCATGCGGGATTCTACTGGACCTCTCTAAAGCATACGACACAGTCGACCACGCCATCCTATTAAGTAAAGTTGAAAGATATGGAATTAGGGGAGTAACCTTAAACTTGCTTACATCCTATTTAAATAACAGAACACAAATCTCAGAAATTTATACCCCGCAAGAGAAACTAAGATCGACGCCGAGAACCATAAATATAGGTATCCCACAAGGTAGCATTTTGGGCCCGCTTCTGTTTATTTTGTACATAAATGACCTACCAAAATTAAATTTAAACAATACACCAAACTTGATAATAAATTATGCAGACGATACGAGCTTAATTGTAGCTAATAAGGATACAACCGAACTCACAAATAGCATCGAGACATCAATAGCAACGCTGGAAACGTGGTTTAGTGAGAACAAATTAGTGGTAAATAAAAAAAAGACAAACCTAATTATATTTAAAACAAAACGTGATAATCGAATATATAACATGAATATCTTAGTTCAAAACGTTCAAGCGGAACTTAGGAAAAATGTAAAACTGCTAGGAATCCATATAGACGACACTCTGGATTGGACTTCCCATATATCATATGTTTCAAATAAACTTAATAAAGCATTATATGCTTTACGTATTCTTAAACACTACCTAAACCCAGAGATATTACGTACGGTATACGATGCTAACTTTCATAGCCATATTCGTTTTGGTATACTGTTCTGGGGTGGCGGCACAAACATAAAGGACATCACCACTATACACAAAGAAGCACTAAGAGTCCTACTTAACCTAAAGTTCAGGGAATCATGTAGAGGAAAGTTTAGCGCCGCAAACATACTTACTACAACAGGTACATATATTTACGAAGCCCTACTGTTTCTATTTAAAAATAAATACCTATTCAGTCAGTACAAAATTAACAACGAGAAGACCACAAGGTTTGCAAATCTAAACTACAACGTTCCCAAACATAAACTGACCATGTCTGAAAAATGTCCTCCATATGTAAATATTAAATTATTCAATGCCCTGCCACGGTCAATTAAAGAACAAACAAAATTCAGGGATTATAAGAAAATGCTTCACCATATCCTAATTAATATTGAGCCCTACTCGATGCAGGAGTGCTACGTTGCAATAAAAAAACTATTGAAGTATCAAGTTTTAAATTCGGATTTTGACACATTTCTTTTAGCATACATTCAGAATATTGTTATATTTATGTAATTATTTCCCCTTTATGTAAGCTTATATATTGAAATAAATTGAATTGAATTGAATTGAATTATATTTGCGGTAAATGGTCATCAATAATGTCCTGTATTTATATTAAATTGGCGCGATTAATCGGAAATCGATCTTTAAATGCCCGATTTAAACAAGAATCGATTCTAGTACGTTCAATTTGAATCGAATCGGAGATCGATATTTTTTAAAGTGAATCGACATGCCTAATAGCTGTCTGGCTTCGGGTCATGCGCGTTGTGTGCGGTGCTTCGGTTCGGTTGTTTGTTTGTCTTGTTGGTCGTACATGAGTCTGGGGTGTCTGGGATTGCATTTTGAGGGTGGATATGATCGGTCGCCATGCTGGGGGCAGTCTCAAGGAATCGTCTCTCGTGTTCATGCAGTAGTCTCGTTTTTCTATCTCTATGGCTTCTCTGTATACTCGTGACATTTCGTGGCTAATCTGTGCAACAGTCCTTGAATTTCTAAAGTCCATCCAGTGACCGGTGTTTGTGTGTTGGACAAGTGCCGACGAAAGAAGTCCTCCATGCTATGCAGCGTTAAAGACACCATCCCGTTAGAATCCCATGGAATTTACGAAATACCTTGCGGAACATGTGAACGAACCTACATTGGACGTACCAATAGAAAAATATCTGCTAGGATTCAAGAACATGTAGTTTCAGTCAGACACAGAGACAAAGTTTCATCGGCACTTATCCAACACACAAACACCGGTAACTGGATGGACTTTAGAAATTCAAGGACTCTTGCACAGATTAGCCACGAAATGTCACGAATATACAGAGAAGCCATAGAGATAGAAAAACGAGACTAGTGCATGAACACGAGAGACGATTCCTTGAGACTGCCCTCAGCATGGCGACCGATCATATCCACCCTCAAAATGCAATCCCAGACACCCCAGACTCATGTACGACCAACAAGACAAACAAACAACCGAACCGAAGGACCGCACACAACGCGCATGACCCGAAGCCAGACAGCTATAAGTAGTCGCACCGCACGAACGAGCTCTCAGTATGCGTCTAACCGTTGACCCGCACGGACGCATATATCTCTTGAGAATGGCGAATGTTAGTTCACCGAAACGTCGAGAATCCGGTTCTTTTCAGAGCCAACACTCAGCATCAACGCGGAATCCCCGAGAAAACAATGCAACACACACACACACACATATATATATATATATATATATATATATATATATATATATATATATATGTATATAAAATTTAATATTTTCATTCTCTAGATCAGTGTTTACCAAAGTGTGGTACGCGAAGGATTTGAAAGGGGCACGAAATGATGTTCCAAAATTTTGATTTTTTTGTGTGTGCCAAAGTGCATCAAAGTGTTTGAATCCTATGAATTAGCTGTGAATTTGCAAACAGTTCATCTTCCTCATCTTAGATAATTAATTAAAACAACACTAGTACATGCGTATCGTTACATCGTATTGCTTTGTTCTGGATGAAATAGTTGAATAGGGTGGAAAAGTTGATGAGTTCAGCCTCATCAACCTTTCCACCCTATTCAACTATTAATACGATTGATACTCTATTCAACGATTGTTGTAGGTGGAATAGTTGTAATACTAACAACAATATTAAAGGAGTAACAACGATATATAAAATAGTAACAAACAAATAATTATATTCTTGAAGTTCCTGTCACATGATTTTTCATGAGTCTATCCAACAGGTTTGAAGGATGTGCGACTGTTGTGGCGCTTTTAGTGCCAACTGGGTTGTGTATGTTTGAAAATAAGAGAAATTGCAAATTGATTCCTGATGTACACAAATATTTTTCTAAACATCAAAAACAACATAATCAGTTTTTAAATGAATTTATTCATACAATGTTACTGACTATCTGGAATCAAAGTTACTATATTTAAAGAAGTGATATTAGAAATGAAAAGCTACCAGCATTGATAAGAGAAAGTTACTGTAAATAACGATGTGATATTAGTTACTAAGTCTTACAACACAAAAAAAAACAGCTGTGGTGTAAAAGTTACTAAAATATAACTGTAAACTCCATAACCAATGAATTAATTAGCTGCCTCTGATATTGTTTACTTTGACGATCAATATAACCAACATATATTGTTTTATTCAAGTTGTTGTGTCAAATGTGACAAATAACATAACCAAGTTAAAAAAATAAGCTCTGCGACACACTTTTTTTTCATCAAAGTTGTATGCCAACACCAACAATCCTTGCCACAGTATCCTATTTTTCATCGAGAGTATAAGCTGCAAAGAACTGAAAGAATTTTGAATACATCTGTTCAAGTTTTTAAGCTATAGTAATTTGAATGTCTTACATTGTGTGCCGCTTAGAGTGTGAGGGGCGGCGGCCGCCGCCAGATAATATATTTTGCAAAATTCCTAAGATGGCTTGATAGAATGATCCTTTCACTACATATTTGCAAAATCTTATTCTTGCACATACTGTGAAACTTATTGAAATAATTTTTTTAACAGATCCAGACATGTCGAGCATGAATTGCAACCAATACAGAATACGAAAATTTCAAAATATTCAAAAATTGACAAAATATGCATTAACACTTCAAGGATTTCCATGAAACTTTTTCTGAATGTAGGTGGCCACATGAAGTACCCACTGGCCAAATTTGAACGTTCCGTCTCCAATGGAGGCGGTGTGAGGGATTATTTTTGCTTATGAGGATTTTTTGCAAATATCTCGTCAACGCCCCCAAATAAAAAATGTTGATATACCGGATGGCATTGTGAGGAAACAGAAATCAAATTCAACCAATTGTGCAAGAAAACATAAGAATTTTTGAAAGGCTTAGGTGGGGCATGGCACAAAAAAGGTTGGGAAACACGGGTCTATTCAATGAATTAAAGAGTAGAAGCGTTCGTTTACAAGATATTGTTGGAAAGTTTGGATTTCTTCTTGATATGGAAGGGTTGTGTTTTAAAGCAGAAACAAGCTTCTTGAAAGAGCGTTGTGAAAAATTTGGAGAAGCCTAGAGTTGTGATGTTGGTGGGCAAGAATTAAATGATGAAATTTTGGATTTTAGAACGCTGCTAACAAGACATACCGAAAAAATATCAAGCCTCGAACAATTACTTAATTTTATAATTCAGTATGGATATGTAAACATTTTTTCCAATATGCGTATAGCATTGCAAATATTGCCCGTGTGGGGTTGTAGGTCCCCCATCGGGCGCCTCCCCAGGTGGCGGATAGGGGGATGCCTCCTAGATATAGGTGGTACCGGGGAAATCAAATACCCGGGGCGGACCAAAACCTACAAATGTAGCGTCTGCACTCAGAATGAGCGGCTACAAATCCGCAGCGTCTGTTCCAGATTGGGCGGCTGCAACAGCGTCTGACCCAGAATGGGGGGCTGATTTAAATCCTGTAAACAGGAGGCTGGTTTGGAAGCTATAGCTGGCAGCCCCAGCACCAAACTACGGCCACAGTGGGCTAATAACCTGCTTGGCCTAAACTATGCTATTAATGAAACCTCTACAACACAAATCCGGACGGACAAAACGAAGACAACACTGGCTACACTTAAGGAAAAGTTACGTTTTGGATGCTGGAACGTAAAAACTCTATACGAAGCATCAAAACTGCATCAAGCGGTGAGAGAATTAAATAACTACAACATCTCAATTTTAGGCTTATCAGAAGTTCGCTGGCTTGGCAAGGGGGAGCTCAACTTACAATCTGGGGAGCTTTTCCTGTACAGTGGCAAAGAAACTGGGTCTCATGAAAGAGGCGTTGGTTTCATAATTACTAAAAAAGCCAGAAAGAGCCTAATTTCATGGAACCCCATTGATGACAGAATAATTACAGCAAGGTTCCACACTAAATACAGAAATATCACCTTTGTACAATGCTATGCACCCACAAACAGTGCGAGTGCTGAGGAAAAAGAAAATTTCTACGATATCCTTGAAAGTACGTTAAGGAAGATAAACAGAGGTGATATCACCATACTCAAGGGTGATCTCAACGCTAAGGTCGGGACAAATAACAGTAACCTAGAAGACATCATGGGTAAAGAAGGATGTGGGGAAAGAAACGAAAACGGTGAACTATTCACGAAACTCTGTTCAACATCAGACCTAGTTATAGGTGGTGACAAATGTGTCAAATTTTATTGTTCCACGTTGTGTGAAACTTACTAACATTTTTTTTTTAATCCAGACATGACAATCACGAATTCCAATCAAAACCGAAGACAAAAATTTTAAAATATTGAAAAATTTCGAAAAAAATTATTAAGCCGATTTCAACGAAACTTTTACTGAATGTGAGTATCCACCAGAAGTATCAGCTGACAAAACTTGAACGCTCCCCGTCCAATGGGTACGGCGTGGAAAATTATTTTCTCTTCAGAGTTTTCTTGCAAATATCTCGTCAACGCCTCAAAATAGAAAATCATAACCGAGATATTCCGATGTAGGACGTCGGTGTCTACAAAATGTATTCTTTGGAAATTAAAAAAAAAAAAAATAAATAAGGGGACCCTTCTCTGAATTTCGATTTTCAATTTACATGGATTTAAATGGAGAATGTGATTGGAGGTTTTCAACAAAAATTCCTCACCAAAAACGGTTTTTAGAAGAAAAACTGCTTTATCGAACATTGTAAAATACATTTATCTATCGAAATTGTCATTTTGAAATCTTCGTGGCCGATAGCCTTGGCACAGGATGTGCTGCGTTCGGAGAGTTTGACAGAAAAAATACTTGAAGAATTTCAACAGAAATGTCTGAATTTAAAAAAATCGTGTGTGAAGGCTATCGGCCACAAAGATTCCAAAATGACAATTTCTATAGATAAATGTATGCGCTATTTAGAATTGGAACAATTTTCGGTATTTATAAAAGATCCTGTGCCAAGGCTATTGGCCACGAAGATTTCAAAATGACAATTTCGATAGATAAATGTATGCGCTATGTAGAATTGAAAGATTTTTGAATACATCTGTTGCAGTTTTCAAAATACAGTAATTTGAATGGGTTTCCTTCTTGTGCTGCGTTGACTTTGAGAGGCGGCTGTCCCCGCCGGATAAAATATTTTGTAAAAATAACTGAGTCATATCATAGAATTATCAATTCTCTACAAATGTGTGCAATATAATTGTTCCGCGTGGTGTGAAACTTACTAAAATAATTTTTTAAATGAATCCAGACGTCAATAAAGAATTGCAATATGTTACGGCAGCCGCCGCCAGAAAAAATATTTTTCTAAAATGATGTTAGATATTGAGGTGTTACAGGGGCGGATCCAGGATTGTCATTTGGGGGGGGCTTGACCCCGCTGAGAGTAGGTAAAGTAAAGACTAGCAAAGAAAACACTAAAAACACACATTTCATTTTGCTTAACGCATAATAAGTCTCCTCGGATAACTTTTCGCAAATTCCTCAATGACTTCGTTAGGTTGTAGATTAGCAGAGATATCTCGGTGAATATACATGGACGCCAAACCGGTTAACCTGTCTTGGGCCATTGTCGTACGAAGGTACGATTTTATTAGTTTAAGCGAAGAGAAGCTGCGCTCCATACTACAAGTGGTTACTGGTAATGTAGCGAGAATTTGTAGCAAAATTTTTATATTTGGAAAAAACTCATTTGTGTCTTGATGCGCTTCAGCTGCTGTTTGTTCAGCTCCTTCCAAACAGATATTTCTCCCGATAACGAGAGAGGATGAGGTAAATCGTCACTGTAAACGCGTGCAGCTGCTACATCGTGGTCAGATTTTCTTTGTTTACGATAGAGTCCTGTGAAGTTAGCAACCGAATTTGCAAAAATATAATATTACATCGGAGTTCCCGGCAGATATGAAATAGTTCTAGAGTACTTTGTGCAAAATTTCAATAGTTCTGCAGAATTTCGCGAAAAAAAATGAAAAATACCAAAATTGAGCTAGGTTAGGTTAGGTTAAATCAATTTTGCAAAAAGTTCTACAAAAATTGACATTTTGCAAAAAAATTGAATTTTGAAACTTGCAAAAACAGTTCTATTCGCGGATCTGAATAGCACCCTAAGAGTTCTATCAAAGATCCCTTTGTAATTTTTTGATAAAAACCTTAGTTTTTCCCGGGTAAAAGGTACCCGTTATTTTGAATGAAAATTTAAAAAAATCGCGGAACAGTTCTGTTTGCAGTTCGCGATAGAACTCTTAGAGTTCAATCGAAAATCCTTATAATTTTTTTCTGTAAAGTTAAAAATTAGGAAGATTTGCGAAAAATTAGACTTCACCAATGCGACGAAGTGAAGATGAAAAAAAATCGCGCGACAGTTCTGTTTGTAGTTCCCAGTAGAACTCTTAGAGTTCTATCGAAAATCCTTATAACATTTTTCTGTAAAAATTTTGCGAAAAATTGGACTTTACCGACGCGACGAAGTGAAGAGAAAAAAATCGCGCAACAGTTCTGTTTGCAGATCCCGGTAGAACTCTTAGAGTTCTATGGAAAGTCCTTACAAGATTTTTCTGTAAAATTAAAAATTAGAAAGAAATGCGAGAATTTCGACTTCCCCGATGTAACGAAATGAAGAGAAAAAAATCGCACAACAGTTCTGTTTGCAGTTCCCGGTAGAACTCTTAGAGTTCTATCGAAAGTCCTTATAACATTTTTCGTCAAAGTTAAAAATTCTAAAGATACGCGAAAAAATAGACTTCACCGATGCGACGAAGCAAGGAGAAAATAATCGCGCAATAGTTCTGTTTGCAGTTCCTGGTAGAACTCTTAGAGTTCTATCGAAAATCCTTTTATCATTTTTCTCCAAAGTTAAAAATTCGAGAGATATGGGAAAATTTTTCACTTCAATGGTGAATTCGAAATTCAATCGTGAACTTGTATTTTTCGTATATCTTTCCAATTTTTAACTTCGCATCGGTGAAATATAATTTTCCCATATTTCTCGAATTTTTAACTTTAGAGAAAAATGTTATAAGGATTTTCGATAGAACTCTAAGAGTTCCACCAGGAACTGCAAACAGAACTATTGCGGGATTATTTTCTCCTTGCTTCGTCGCATCGGTGAAGTCTAATTTTCCCATATCTTTCGAATTTTTAACTTTGGAGAAAAATGTAATAAAGATTTTCGATAGAACTCTAAGAGTTCTACCAGGAACTGCAAACAGAACTATTGCGCGATTTTTTCCTCTTCACTTCGTCGCGTCGATTTTTCTTGCAAAAATGTCAATTTTTGCAGAACTTTTCGCAATATTGATCAAGTACTCCAGAACTATGGTCGAGGAACAGGAATATGTAAAAAACGCACAGTTTTTCTCAAAAGTGGTTGCTAGCTCAATTTTGGTATTTTCCATTTTTTTCGGGAAATTCTGCAGAAATATTGAAATTTTGCACAAAGTACTCTAAAACTATTTCATATCTGCCGGGAACTCTGATGTAATATTATATTTTTGCAAATTCGGTTGCTAACTTCACAGGACTTACGATAGCACTTGGAGAAGGTGGAACAGATCGAGAATCGAAGAGCGCTTTGCTCTCGAAAAGCGACTCGTCTCGTTCTTACTACACTTTCTAACATCTCATAACAAAGGTTAAGATCTAATGCAACCTAAGATCTAATCTAATGCTGTGAAAACGAAACACTAGGCAAGCTGCATGCCTTCAGGACAGCTAGGTTTAGATTATGCGCGGCAGAGTGCATGTAAGGCGCTAGCGGTTTGACCCGGGATCAAACCGCGTATTATAATAATCCACCGTCCTCTTATGGATGACGCTGGTAAAGTCATCAGAGCAATTTGCCGAGAATACCTCCCTCAAATCTGGCTCGCCGCCCACGTTAAAAAACGTAAGGGCCCGCTTGTGTCTAAGACCTAGACACCAAACACAAGTATGCGAAAAGGGAGGGGAGGAGACCTAGGTTCCAGTTAAGCTGTTGCACCAAAAAGAAGAAGAACAATGAAAATATATTTTCCGATGAGTTCACTTTGATTTGCCACCGAAGAACTCAGATGCTTTTGGGGGGGGCTTGAGCCCCTTAGCCCCCCCCCCTGGATCCGCCACTGAGGTGTTAGATAGATAGATTTTTTCTCTAGAGACGTGTTCAATTTCATTGTTCCACATGGTGTAGAACCTATACAAAATAGTATATTTTACAGCAAGAGATGAAAGTGGCGTTTTTTTGGTGAGGTGGGAGTTTGCTCACGAGCGCCAGCGAGTTAGCAATCACACCGAACCGACTTAGGGGTCAAGGTCAGAGGAGGTTTGAGGAGGAGGAGGATTTAGAACATAGGATCTTTCCCTACTTATAATACTTTAAAGATGAGGTTTTATCTTTTCTTGTCTGGTCTTGTCCACTCTTGTCTGCTTTTGTCTGGTCTTGTCTACTCTTGTCTGGTTTTGTCTCGGTCTTGTCTGGTCTTGTTTCGGTCTTGTCTGGTCTTGTCTAGTCTTATCTGGTCTAGACTACTCTTGTCTGGTCTTGTATGGTTTTGTCGGTTTTGTCGCGCCTTGTCTTGTCTCGGTCTTGTCTGATCTTGTCTAGTTTTGTCTGGTCTTGTCTACTCTTGTCTGGTCTTCTCTGGTCTTGTCTGGTCCTGCCTAGTCTTGTCTGATCTTGTCTGTTCTTGTCTATTCTCGTCAAGTCTGGTGAAGCTTTGTCTAGTCCAGTATTCTCCAGTCTAGTCCATTCTTTTTCAGTCTTGTCTAATCTTGTCCTGCTTTGTCCAGTCTTGTCAAGTCCTCACCAGTCTTTTCTAATCTTGTCTATTCTTCTTTACTCTTGTGTGGACTTGTCTAGCCTTTTCTTGTTTTGTCTGATTGTAGAAACTTGATTGGTATGTCAGTTTATTGAAAACATGTTAGTCCCCTATTCTCTTCGTAAGCATACTATTAAAATATGTTTACTGATTATGTTATCAGAGTGGAAAGAAAAAATATGGAATAGCATTTTCTTTCAATTTACTGTGACATCTTGTTTAAGTTGAGTATTTAGATTTACTTTTAAGGTATTAAAGAATATATAATTCTAAGTAATTATAATTATAAGTAAGTTATCATAATTCCAAATAACAATGTAACCTGGATCAAGAAGAATTTTCAGACTTTCATAACATACAACAACAACTACTTTGACAACAACTTAACATTTTAACAACAACTTAACATTTACGTGGATGAATCCATTTCAATCCAATCCATTTCAGTTTATTAAAATTGAAACAAGAAACATAATAAACAATAAATACGTTATTGCGGGTTTTATGTAGTAATAAAACTCCTTTAAATTAACTCGTTTAAACTCGTTATTTGCATTTACTTGCATCTTATCAAATGATTGTTTACTATTTATAGGTAATTAGTTATGAAAATCTTACCTTGATCGAGAATAATCCACTCGCACTTCACCACACTGCAGCCCACACTCTACTGACCTAATTTTCTCTCCTTCCCCAAACAAATTGAATGCATTTAATTCCACGCGGTTTTTATCATCCCAATATCGTTCGGATTCCGAGAACAAACAAACGTTTTTTTTGCCGTGTACACTCACAAAAACTACACAAACGAAAGCCCGAACCACATTTATTTACACAAATCGTTGCATTTATTTTACATGTATTCTTAATGCGATATTTACTAACAAACATGTAATTTATAAATATTAATGATTTTAATTTTATTTTCTTAATACGATAGTTTTTGTGGTTACATAAACGTAATTGTTTGCTTTAAATCCGTGCTTGCTGAAGATTTGCACTTGTCGGGTTCCTATTGGCTAATTAATCGAGAAGATTTTTATAGCAATTTCTGTATACAATCTACGTTCCCCCTTTGGGTACGCAGGGCCGGATCTATACAAAGGCTTTTTGGGCTGCAGCCCAGGGCCCCGTGGATATAAGGGGCCCCAACGCCCATTGAAGACAATGGACAGTATTATAAATTTTAAAAATATCTAAAATTTAAAAAATTCTTATCATAAAGTTGGCAACCCTGCGATCATTAAACCGTGTGCCAAACAGGGTTCCCAACTTAGGGGTTTTCCCCCCAAATTTAGGGGGTAAATAAGTGGGATGGGATTTTTTTAGTGGTTTTATATTTTTAGGGGTATTTTTAGGGATTTTTTTACATTTAGTAATTTTTTATTGAAAAATAAGTCTAAAAATATATGTCATGGGATAACTCTAGCTAGGCAATCTTAATTATATAATTGTTGACCTGGCGACTTAGCGACATATAGTACAGTTTCTCGTTACTAAGATATCGCAGTTAAATGAAAAACATAATGATTGTGACGGAGCTGGCTGTAAACGTTTTGAAAATGTCTCAAAATTCGAACTAGCATTTGTCACGGTGCCAATTTCAAACGCATTTTCGAACGAGCTTTCCATCTACAAAATTGTGAAAAACAAGTTGCGGAATAGACTATCTATTGAAATGTTATGTATACAAAGTGTGATGGTACGAAATACGAAATGGTGGATCTTGAACAACATTTAATCCATTCCCTAACATTTTTTCTTTTTTTAAAAGTTTGGTCCGATGTGGATGCCGGGTATTAACTCTTCAAACACTGCGGCCTACTTGTGGCCTATTGTATTTTGCATTCACATACACTTAGAGGCCCAGAAACCTAGTTGTTATTGTAAATTGCGCTAATTAATATTTTTCACATTTGTCTTCTGGTACAAATGCGGCCGGCACTTTGAATAGAATGATCCCTCTATACTTGTTAGTTAGCGCTCTAACATCAGGCCACGAGCGTCACCTCTACACCACTCGCGCCGGCTCAATCCCCTAATATGTTAAATTTATTTAATGTCAACATGTATGATTTCAAAAAGTCAGAACCAGATAAAAACGTAATTATATTTTAAGTATTAAGTAATTTATAAATAAAGAATATTAAAAAATATTACAGAATATTAATTATTATTAATTTATTGTTTTTTAGGGGGATTTTCAAGTAATTGTGGCAATTTTAGGGGTTTTTGACTGGTTTTAGGGGTAAATATTTTTGGGAGTTGGTAACGCTGACGCCAAATCACTTTTGTTCTCGCCGTCAAAGTGAAAACGGACTAACAATTAGTGTTTATGGTTTATAGTGTACTGTGTTTAGTGTTTAGTTTACTAAAAAGTTAAAAATTATAAAGACCGAACCTTTCTCTTATTTAATTATAATTGAAAGTAATCAGCAAAGTCAGTTATCTTACATATAGTCCGGTCATTTTAGACATAAAAATAGTGACCAAATAAAAAAAATTCCGACAGAGCCAAATCTTTGTAGAGACCTTAGGTTTACCACAAGGAATAAAGTGTCAAAAGTCCCCATCAGTCCCATGTTAGCTTAGGGACTTATTCGGGGCCCAAGGTCAAAATTTTAGGTTTTTTGGATTTTTCTCGAAAACGGTAAGTTTTATCGAAAAAGTACTTCAGAGCAAAGTTGTAGATCTTAAAATTCTCTATAAAAATGGTCCCTATGATTTTTTCTCTAAGACCCACTATTTCCCAGATATTGCGCTTGTAAGAATCACGTTCTACATAATATGCACACATTTCCACACCACCTGTGAGGTAGTGTACTCGGCGCGTTTTTTTTAACGTGGTATCCCCGGTAGGCCTATTCCACGAACCTTTATGACGTTATTTTCAGGAACAATAATTATTTAATAGTATGAAGATTATTGATATGGGTTACTGAGTTTAACTGTCGTTCTAACTTTTTTTTATTACTTTAATCTGACTCATACTCTTCATATTCAACTTCAACAATCATGTTTTCTTCAATTTCTTCTTGTTCTTCTTCTTCTCCTTCCTGTTGATGAACGCTTAGAAATTTTTCAAATGAAGATGAATCAGTTGTCTCTTCATCAAAATCACATGAATCTTCCTCTCTTGTATTTAATTGAACATTTGAGCAAGAGACTCCTTGGTAATTGGTACACGCTGGAGAACACTGCAACCCTACTTTTTTACAACCACATTTGGCACTACAACCTTTCTTGCAATTGCAAAAAATAGTGTTAAGAAGTTTTTCTGGAGCAGGGGGCAGTAAAGTTCGAATCGGTTCCAAAGTATTATTTATCAATTTCCAACCCCAGTCTTCAGGGTTCAGTTCATTGCCTTGCCATGTCTGAACTTGATAGTATACTCGAAACAAATGTTGACTAGCAGATGCCGATGTTGGAGGAAGACAAGATAGCTGTACTTGCTTTTTGTTTCGTGTATTTTTTACAAATGTTAAATATCTGTACGTATCTATGCAATCAATTTTTTTTGGAGCTCCATAAACCGCAAGAAGAAACCGAATTCCTTTAGTAATTAGTATTTGAGGTGAAGAATTAATTTCTGTAAATACTTTTGCGCAGTCAATCAAATCATTTTTTTCAAATAATTTTAATACTGAATTTTTGCCCCTTCTAAACATTGCTGACGTAGTATCGCATCCGGTTATCGCATGTAAAAATAAAATAAAGTTTTGGCATTTTGGATAAGCTGATAAACTTTTAGAAGAATATATTTCTGTCCGTTGCTGCGCCTTCCCAGGTTTTAAAAAGTAAATAATTTTATCAGATGGAGTCCTTGCAGTGAGTAGTACTAATAAATCAACACTTTCACCCACTACAATAGTTGTATTTCTTGCATTAAATTGTTCTGTTGCTGTTTCAATTATGAGGACATCGGCGTCATTCGGAGCTTGTTTCACGGCAATATTTTCAGCTGTTAATTTGTTACTCAACATAGAAATAAAACGAGATTTATTATTAATGTTTGCAAAAAAATGTTGTTGATTAACTGGAACTGTCATAAATTCGTCAAACATTATGTCGGTACCTGAGGATGTTTTTGTAGCACGACGACGTTGTTCTGCAGCTTTTATGTTCTTTGTTGTGTCACTATAGCCATCAAATACTACCGTAACTGTATGACCATAATGTCTACGTAAATACTGAACATATTTTTCAAAAATTACGTTAAAGGTTTCTTCTCGATCCCACACAACGTGATGTAGTAGATATCCTCCATCAATAACGTAAGCAGCGTTTGTACAATCAACCTCAGCATTGACTGATTGAAAGCAATCGTAAAGAGCCGACTTCATTGTTTTACGCATTCCAGCTGCATCGAAGAGTGACAACGGGTAAGGAGCTAAATCATATGCGAAAAATGTTTCAATTTCATCCTCAAAAGTCTTAGTGACACTCATACGTTGAAATAATAATACTGGGTCTATTGGTACTTCTTCGTCGTGAACTTTCACAATGCTACTCACAGCTAAAAGAGGAAGTACTTTATCTGTGCTATGATTATATGATTGAAAGTTTGACCAGTCATTTTAGACATCGAGGCAATCCCAACTTCACGAGCTTTATGACAATTAATCTTATCGTCACCAACGACTCCTGAAGCAATAGATAAGATTTTGTTATTTTCGGGAAAAGGATCATGTGATGAAAACCAGTCAAGAAGTATTTTAATATCTTTAGCATCTTTCTTAACTCTCGAATCACTCGCATCTACATGTTGATCTGTCGTGTCCATTCGAACATTAGCAAGAACTTCCAACTCGTCACACACTGTGTTCATTGCATGCATTCCGTAAACCCATTTGCTTATTACACTTTCTTTTGTACTTCGTCCTCGAGAAATACCACCATCTGTTTTCATGGATTTCATCATTGATTGTTCGATAATCATATCTGTTGAAGTTCCACAACTGAGTTTATCAGAACGTCGAACAGTGAAAAATCCATCAGTAAACCTTCGATAAACACTAGGATCAATTACCTCCTCTAATTGAAGCATATCCTGCAAGTATAAGTGCGCAGACTTAGCGTAAGGTAAATGCCCCGATGTATGGAAATAAGGAAGCATTTTTTTAACGCAGTTCAAATGAGCTTGCCAATCTCCCATACGTTCAGCTCTTATAAATTCTTTTGCAATGGACACCATCCAAAAATACTGTACCCATAATTGTGCAGTTGGTCCTCGTTTCTAATATTCCATTAACTTTTTATTAAATAAATCAAGTAAAAGTTCAGATATTTCCTTATCATTTTCAATGTCATAATATATGAGTTTTATCGAGGATATTTTCCACTGTAATTATAAGATCTGCATCCATACCATCATCAATAGCTAGTTCTTTTAATATTGTTAATGCTAAAGTGAGCTGAAGTAACGTGTGAACTCGAACTGCCCTCGCGTAAGCATGGCCATTAAGCATTTTCTCTAAAGACTTAGGAGCATAAATCTCAGAAAGCACTTCTTTTAAACCACTTCCTTGCATAATATAACCTATTGCGCCGAAAAATGACATTAACAAATGAAATCCTCCCAATCTCACTATAATCTTTGATAATTCCGATCCTTCAGGTGCAGCAGATACAATTTCGCGAGCTTTCGCAAATAGAGGTTGATCAAAAGTAATTATGCAAACTGTATGGTTGTGACGTTTAGCATCTTCTAAAGCACAAAGTAAAGTTGTGTATATCGTATTGTAATTACTTGCAGGCTGTTGAACAAATGGCAGAAATGAAATTTTTGATTTTGAAAAGTCTACAATATTGCTAGTCACGTGTTCAATATAACCATTCCAACCAGGTAAAGGAAAAGCTTTACATTTTCCATAGAACCATATCACATCAACTTTTTTTAGAAAAGATACTTTTGTTTCATTTTCGTATTCAAAATCTCGCACATTTATTTTGCTATATCCTACTACGCCAGTATTTTGATAAACCTGTATAGGTACATGAGCCTTGGCTGCAAAATCTTTATCTGAAAGGACTTCAGTTACTCGCGGCATCGGCTGTTCTAGTAATACTGAATCTTTGGGAGTTACAATTTGTATAATACCCATGATATGAAGCGTATTATTACCGTCCAAAGTATTTACATTAATATCAGCATTATCTGCAACATATTGAACAAATGTGCCAGTTTCTGGTGATAAAATGTGAGGTGGGCGACTGAAAACTGCTGCTGCTTCATACTTCATTGTTTCACTGTAAGATGCGCATAAACCAAACGATGAGAAATTTTGTATAAGCCGTTTTGAACCAAACCGCCGATGGAAAAAAAACTGAAAGACCCAGCTGTAATTTAGACTTGAAGGATCTAGGCCGAACAGCAGTCATTATGCTATGACTAATATTTGTGCAAACTAACTTTAAATGATCCAAATCATGACGTTTATTTTTAAGAATGATTTGTCCCAAAAAAAAAATGATAATGATTCGGGAATATCGTTATTTATATATTCAAACATTCTACCCGGTGGCGGGTACATAGTATTATCAAACATACAAGATTGAATATCTTCTCGAATAATTTCTGCCGCAGCTTTTAAAGTTTTCCACCGTTTTTCCTTTTCATTCAAGTTTTTGTTATCAGACCAGGCTTGACTTAAAATGTCTTCAAAACAAATAAATGTTAATTTTCCAGGCTTCTCTGTAATAATAATTCTACTACCATACTTTAATTTCAATCGTATTTTTGTAATCCCGTTTTCTAAAGCTACATTTTGGCAAACATTCTTCAGTTCATCTAACGAAAACTGGCAGTCATCGCTACTTTCAATGAAATTGAAAATTTCCTCCATTGCAGAGTTTATAGCCTCACTTTGATGACGGCCAATTTTACCGCCAGTATTAGGTCTCAGGAAGGATTTGTAACAACTGTCATGGTATTTAGCGTCAGCAGCAACTAAATCATACTGAAAATTAATACGCGCAAAGACAGCTTTTGACACATCATCAGAACGATCTTTAGCTAATTTTAAAATGGAATCTTTGAATGTAAGTGTAGAAACTTTATGAATTTTTCGGCGATAAATCTTCACTTTCTTCTTTTCTGCTTCTTCATCCGCTTCATCGCCACAAAATAAGCAGTGGTTTTTAAAACAAAAGCTGGATTCACTTATTCGCGCTCTAGTATGAGGTGGACTTACTTTTGAAGTACTGGCCTGTTCTTCCTCACGTTGTCTTTTTGATGCAGAGATTGAAGTTTTCCGGGTGTATGATTTTCTGCAATCCACGTAAATTGTAACGGACTTTTGGCTTCTAAAATAATCAGCAAACTCATCACTTCTAGCGACACTTGCATCGATTAAAGTTGGCATTCCACGACTGACCACTACAGTTTCATCTTCAGTCAAAAGTTTATTACAAATAAAGCAAAATTGTGATTTTTTTTTTTTAATATTAATCAGCACTAACTTCAATAGTAGACGCTTGTAATAAATACGTATAGTCACTCGAACTGCTCGTTCAACACTAAAAGAAGCAGGTATACGTGAACGACACCACATGGACAAAAGAATAGGCAGATGTTTTTCAAGGCCAGATGTTATTCAAGTAGAGGGGATTCGGTAAGGGACCGGCGGTCATTTTAGAGTAAATTTTCTTAGAATAGTATAATGTATACATAAAAGAGACACGAGGAGTAAAATACTAAGTATTTTTTAAGAAGGTTTTTAAGAAAACCATTGAAGATAGGAACATGGAATGTAAGAAGCCTATTTGAAGCTGGGAAATTGGCAAACCTCACACGAGAAATGAACAGACTTGAACTAGATGTCCTGGGCGTTGCTGAGACCTGGTGGCCTGGCGTCGGAGAGTGCAATGTGGATAACGGAGTATTTTTCTACTCTGGTAATGAAGATCCAAAACATAGGAAGGGTGTAGGAATCGTTATAACTAAAGAACTATTGAAATCTGTGGTGGACTTTGTCCCATACTCGGACCGCACTGCTTTATTGAAGCTCAGAGCCAAGCCAAACGATCTTAATATAATACAGGTATATGCACCAACTGCGGAATCGCCGGACCATGATGTAGAAAATCTTTATGATGAAGTCAAAGAATTGCTTAAATTGACTAAAAAACACGACGTCAACATAATTATGGGTGACTTCAATGCCAAAATAGGTAAGGGTAGAGTTGAGGAGTTGGTCGGACCATATGGTCTTGGAGAAAGGAACGAGAGAGGCGATCGACTTTTGCAATTCTGCCAAGAGGAAAGCATGAGAATAACAAATACATGGTTTCAACTACACCCTCGCCGACTTTATACCTGGAAGTCCCCAGCGGACCGACTACACAATTTAGTGCGAAACCAAGTAGATTTCATCCTAATTAACCAGAGATTCAGCTCGACCATCAAGAGGGCCGTAATATCCTGGGGCGGATGTACCTTCTGACCATGTGCTGTCGATGGCCGTCTTGAAAATTTCCTTGTCAAGGCAAAGAAAGTCAACCACACAGCGACGGGTGGCGTTGGAAAAATTGAGGGACCCAATAATACAATCTGAGATGTGTAATGAGATAAACACACAAATTCAAACAATAACATCCAATATTGGAGATGAGCCGACGCAATCTTGGACAAAGATAATGGACATTGCAACAAACTCAATGCAAAACAGATTAGGATATAGGACAAAGAACAAAAAGCAAAAATGGATGACGGATGAGATTTTGTTGTTAATGGACGAACGTCGAAAACACAAGAACAAGGAAATTCAAAGAAATTCAAAGTCTAATAAGATCAAAGCTTAGAATAGCATAAAACGAATGGCTTAAACGTGAATGCTCAGAAATAGAACAGCTGCAAAATCAACACGACGATTTTAATCTGCACAAAAAGCTAAAGGAGACTGCTGGCATATATAAAAAAATGAGATCAACTATAACAGTAAATATTAGCAACCAGATAGTCCTCGACAACAAAGAAAAGAACAATGTCTGGGAAAGGTATATTGAAGAACTTTTTGACGACGACAGACCCCCAGCTGGCACCAATAACTCTCTAACCAGTAACTCTCTGACCGGCCCATCGATCACTAAGGGCGAGATTAAAAACGCTATACGTAATTCAAAAAATAACAAATCGGCTGGCCCAGATAAAATTCCGTCAGAAATACTTAAACTCCTAGATGAAAGAGGCGTCACAGCACTACATAAAGTATTTAACACCATATATGAGACAGGTCACTACCCCAAACAGTGGTTGTGCTCTACCTTTATCCCCCTGCCTAAGAAGACCAATGCAAGAAAATGTGAAGATCATAGACTTATTAGCCTGATGAGCCACACTTTAAAAATATTCCTCAAAATCATACACCAGAGAATTTACAAGAAATGTGAAAGAGACATAGGCGACTCGCAGTTTGGGTTTAGACAGGGTTTAGGTACACGAGAAGCGATAGTTGCAACACAAGTGCTTGTCCAAAACTGCTATGATCAGAGAAAGGATGTGTGTCTATGTTTCATAGACTATGAAAAGGCATTTGATCGCGTACAACACCACAAATTAATGCAGCTCCTCAATAGGCTTGATATAGACCAAAAGGACATTAGATGCATTGAAAACCTATATTGGAACCAAACAGCGCAAATCAAATTAGGCAATAATATGTCCAAAGCCATACAGATTAGAAGGGGGGTACGACAGGGATGTGTGCTGTCTCCACTCCTATTCAACTTATATTCGGAAACAATATTCCAAGAGGCTTTGGAAGACGTGGAAATGAGAGTCAAAGTTAATGGAGTGTGGATTAACAATATCCGCAATGCTGACGATACGGTCTTAATCGCGGATAACATACACGACCTACAACAACTGGTCAACAAGGTAGGAGAACAGAGCAAACCAATGGGTTTAAATATCAACATCAAAAAAACAAATTATTATTAATATTTTGTGTACACTAATCGGCATGTAGTAGGTACCACGGATACAATTCTACGAATCTTCGCGCGGTTGAAACAGCGTACTCCTCAAACTTTGAAATGTTTACATCAAATCCACACGAAATAACTTGAACTATTACATGGAACCTCCTGATTAAATTTTCGTCTATCTATTTCTATATTATTTTTGGAAAAAGCGGCGCGCTGCATTACCGTCATTAGTACTCCCATATCCCTATTTTGGGGCATCCACTAAAAGTCCTAATGGCTGCCGAAAACCTGCTGCAAATTTTATTTAATATTATGTAAATAATGAAACATCGTTTATGTAAAGAATAGATTAGATCAGTACTGTTACAGTATTTATAACGCATTCTACATTGAGGGCATAAAATCAGCAGGCTTCCGGATCGTTCCGGTCTCAATTTTCAGATATGTTTTGTATAAATATGTAACTTACTATTTAGTTATGAAAGACAAGTGAAACATATGCATGACGAACCTCAGCCGTCAAATGTACCCAAAGGGTTAAAAGTCAGTACCCGCTTAATGAGTTCATTAGGGATTTCGAATAATTTAGATACTTAGTCTCTGGATTTCGGCTGACTTTCGGCCGTAGGTGTAACGCAGTGTTACCAACTCGAATTTTGAAAAATACGTAGGCCCGAATAGAAAATTACGTAGAATTAGTAAAATTTGCGTATGCAAAGTACGTCGATCTACGTATTTTTTTATAGTGATATACCTGCGATACTTTAAACTTGAAGTCCACCATCCATCCTATGACAACAAAATAAATGATTATTAATAAATTTGTTTATACATATGATGAATTTATGTATGTTCAAATGTATATATGTTACGGTAGAAGTACAAAAATGGCAAATGTGCACATTTATATATATATATATATATATATACATATATATATATATATATATATATATATATATATATATATATATATATATATATATATATATATATATATATATATATATATATATATATATATATATGGGTTCTGGACTCCTAGGTGGAGCATAGAGCCTCCATAAGCACCCTCCAGCGGACCCAATTCTGGGCCATTGCTTTGGCTTCACTCCAAGAGGTTTTCTGGGCTTTTAGTTCATCTAACACTGTTCTCCTCCATGTTTGAGCCGGTCTTCCTCGTCGTCTCGTTCCTTGGGGATTCCAGTCTAGTGCTGCCCTTGCAATGTCGTCTGGTTTTCTTCTTAGAATGTGGCCGATCCATCCCCATTTTCTTTTCTTAATGTCGTGCTCTATTGTTTCTTCTCCGCATCGTTTAAGAAGTTGCTCATTAGTAATTTTCTGTGGCCAGAAGATTCTGAGGATGATTCGTAGACATTTGTTGGCGAAAACCTGAAGTTTATGTTTTGTGGCATTAGTGTTTTTCCAGGTCTCACATCCATATAAGAGGATTGCTTTGACGTTTGTTCTATATAAACGCAGCTTGCTCTTTGTTTTTATGATGTTGGACCTCCATATTGTGTTTAGTTACCTGAATGCCATCTGTGCTTTTTGAATTCTGTTTAGAATGTCTAGGTCTGTTCCGCCCGTCTCGTTGAGAATGCTTCCTAGATACTGAAACTTTTCTACATTCTCAATTGGTTGGTCGTTTATTTGAAACGGTGCGTCGTTATTTGTGTGCATTCGCATCGCTTTTGTTTTTGAGACATTTATTTTCAACCCTATCTTCTGTGCCATGTCTGATAGTAGGGTGAGTTGCCTTTGCATACTTTCATAGGTATGCGAAAAAAGGCAAATGTCGTCTACGTATTCGAGATCTTTGAGATTAGAGTAAAGAGGCAATCGAATACCATCGTTTGGTCTGCAAGACTTTTCCAGGATATAGTCAAGAGCAATGTTAAAAAGCAAGGGAGAGAGCACACATCCTTGCTTCACTCCTGATCTCACCGGAAAAAGGTTGCTATGTGCTCCGCTATGCAGGATACTACATGATACGTCATGGTACAGTTCTCTAATCGTGTCGATGATTTTTGTTGGTACGCCTCTTGTCCGTAGTATCTTCCATATAGCAGAGTGGGATAGGCTGTCAAAGGCACGTTCAAAGTCGATGAAAACAAGATATAGTGGCGATCGCCATTCAACGGATTGTTCTATAATTATTCTTGTTGAATTTATGTGGTCTATGCATGAGCGGTTTGGGCGGAAGCCTGCTTGGTTAGGACGCAGTATGGGTTCGAATGCTTCTGCCAGCCTATGTTGGATTACACTTGCAATAATTTTGTTTATGGTGTTTAACAGCGTTATTCCTCTCCAATTTTTGCATTGCGTTAGGTCTCCTTTCTTTGGCAGTTTGATAATGAGACCATATTTCATTTTTGCTGGAATTTCTTGGTTTGTCCAGATCCCTTTTCTTATTTTTGCAAGTAGAGGTGCAATCCATTTAGGGTCTACCTTGATTAGTTCGGCAGGTATGTTGTCTACCCCTGCCGCTTTGTTGTTTTTCAGCTGCTTGATGGTATTTAGTATTTCTGTTTTTGAAGGCGCGTCTTTTTTTATATTCAGCTGTTCATTTGCATTGGCTTCTGGAGCTATCTCAAGTTCGTCTTCCGTGGGTGAGCTGAGCATATCAGCAAAGTATTCCTTCCACCTATCGAGCTGAGTTTCTGGGGTGGTCAGTGGGCGGTTGTCTTTGCTTCTAACTATATTTGTGGTCTTTGTGTGCTTTTTGGAGAGCTTGTTTGTCAGTGTGTAAAGAGTCCTCGAGTTGTTATTTTTGGCTGCTTCTTCTGCTTGCTCACATATCAGGTCAATCCATATTCGCTTGTCTTTTTTGGCAGATGCTTTAATTTGTTTGCATAGTTGTGTATATCTCCAGATTGCATCATTTTTTGTCATCGAAGTTTTGCACTGGAGTACCAGTTTCTTCGCATCCTTTCTGTCTTGTATAAGTTGCCATGTTTGGTCTGAGATCCAGTCTTTTCGATTTCTTTCCTTTGTGCCAAGGGTTATAATTAGATAGGCAAGAAATCTAATTTTGTCAGTTTTCTTGTCATATTCCTTTGTCTATTTTAATTAAATTATTCTATTTTGATTGTATAGCCTAGAGATGCAAGGTCTTTAACGTTCCACATGGATATGTGTAAAATTTCTATACATATTGGTTAGGGGGCTAATTTGAAAAAAAACATTTCTACTGAATATTTTGCGATCCTCTGTAATAATTAGTGAATTACTGCGTTGAAGTATTACTATTTTCGAGAATTAAAAAAAAGTTGTTATTACAAATACTATTATATATTTTGTGGAAATCATTTCAATTCAAAGGATAAAGTATAAAAGATGAGGAACCAAACATCTGGATGAAACAAAGTTCGCAGAAAAACTGCAAAAAGAAATTAGCCAGACGATTGAGCGCACGCCAGAGATGCTAATAAAAGTTCTAACGCGAACATGTGATGCTACACTAAATAGAAACAAACACGGAGAAAGCATATATACTGGTGGAGCGATGACATTTCCAAATTGAAACACAGTGCATTGCAACAAGAAGATGCTATCTACGATATGTCAAACGATACAAAAAACGCACAGAGTACACAACATTGTAGAAACTTGTATAAGGAAATCAAACGGTCTCTAAAGATTGAAACAAATAGGCACATATTTCATCAGGCACATAATGTTAGAAGAGTTATCTCAAAAAACAATAAATGGATAACACCTGAAATTCCCCTCAACCGAAGTCATTTAGACCCATTATTCTAACATCTTTTATGTTAAAGACAATGGAGAAGGTAATTGATAGTTGCCTTAGGACTATAGTGCTGGTAGTTACACCACTACACAGCAGTCAGCATGCATACAGAGCAGGGAAATCCACAGAAACCGCCCTGTATCAGCTGACAAATGAAATAGAAGCAGCACCAGAGACAAAGGAAGTAGCGATATGTGCCTTCTTGGATATAGAGGGAGCTTTTGACAACACCTCACACGAGGCTGTCAAGGCGGCCATCGAAAGAAGGAGTATCGATAGCACTATCTCAAGGTGGATGGGAGAAATGCTGAGAACTGCGGAGTCACAAGCGGGATGAGACACCATTAAGATCTCCACAACTCGAGGGTGCTCACAGGGAGGTGTACTATCACCGCTGATGTGGAGCCTGGTAGTTGATGAATTACTGGTTAGGCTAAACGACCTAGATATCAAATGTTAAGGTTAAGCCGATGACATAGTCATAATGGCCAGAGGGAAGTTTGAGGGAACGCTCTGTGAAATTGTTCAGAGAGGCCTCAAAGTAACTAGTAGATGGTGTCAAACTGTGGGACTGAGACTCAACCCGAGCAAAACCACGGTGAAACCATTTACTAGAAGGAGAAAATTAGACTGCCTACAGCCCATACTCTTAGATGGGAAGGCAGTAGAATACAAACAGGAGATAAGGTATCTGGGTATAACACTAGATAGCAAACTTCTATGGAACAGACGCTGAGGCAGCGGTATTTAAAGCCAAACGCGCTCTAATGGTGTGCAGAAATCTGGCAGTAAAAACGTGTGGTTGTAACCCCACAATCCTGCGATGGATGTACACCATGATAGTGAGACCTGCAATCACTAATGGGGCAGTTGCGTGGGAAAGTAGAATCAAGCTGGCCTCTATGAGGAAACAGCTTGAGTAAATTCAAAGACTGGCGTTTGTCTGCATCACGGGGGAGATGGGGTCGTGTCCGACAGCAGCATTGGAGCTGCTGCTGGATCTGACTCCGCTGCACCTTGTGGTGGAAAGGGCCGCCAGATCGGCGATTGTAAGGTTCTGCAAGGAAGAAATGGGCAGAGGTACAATAATCGGGAGCAGAGACCAAAACAGCCTCGCTGCCAAGACCCCCTGGCTGGAAGTACCAAAAGACGAAATATTAAGCAAATACCACTTCGAGAAAAACTACACAGCAATGTGTAGTAGTAAAACCGATTGGAGCGACGAATCCTCAGCATACCACATAGAGCAAAATGCTATCAAGTGGTATACAGATGGTTCGAAGACAAAGGAAGGTACTGGTGCAGGAGTGTTTGGACCTCATACCCAGTACTTCGAATCTATGCGAACAACCCCAAAGTATCTTTCAAGCAGAGGTACACGAATCAAATCGAAAGATTTGCACAGTTTAACCTCGACAGGAATTATCGCAAAAAACGCAAACTCTATATGCCCCCCAAACTCTCTCTATATGCCCCCCATTAAATCACTTGAACTCCAAAAGGTTATTTCAAATATTTCCACTTCGCATTCATCGGGCATAGATGGTTTCCCTATCAAAACTATAACATCAATCTTAGACGTCATTGAAAGTCCAATGTTACAGCTGTACAATAAATCTATGGAGAATGGAATATATCCATTGGTTTTGAAGGTAGCTTCAGTGATTCCCATGCACAAGAAATCGGATGTATGTGATATATCTAACTATAGACCTATTTCGATTGCGTCTTCCTTTTCTAAAATGTATGAGCGGCTAATTTATAATAAAATAGTTGATTATTTAGAAAAATATCATTTGATCAGAAAATACATAGGTTAGGTTAGGTTTAAGTGGCAGCTAATGCTCACATAGGCCTCAGATGGGACCGTTGTGTTACCACGGTACTTGGAGTACAACCCTCCTCAGGGGATTTTGTCAAACCATTTCGAGCCGTGGATGAACCTCATGAGAGTCTGCGCATCTAGTGATGCGAGGTCAGAGAGATCATCCAAGAAAGGTCGGCCTAAGAAGAGCAATCGTGTTGCGGTCCGAGAGGGGCATTGGCATAGGTAATGCTGAACACTCTCCTCTTCCTTCTCGTCCAGGCAGCCTCTGCAGCAGTCCCGCTTCGCTATGCCCTGTCTCTCAGCGTGCTTGCCAATGGGACAGTGTCCCGTGATGACTTCCACTGCCAGTCTGATATCGTTTCTTTTTAGAGAGACCATGTTGGTGCTTCTTTTCCTGTTTCGGTGAGGCCATATTTGCCTGGTTACCTCGCATGTGTCTTCATCCCTCCACCTTCGCTCCGCTAGGTTCGAGGTTATTTCGGCTATGGTCTCCTTGCACGAGGCAAATGGAATACCAATATCCTGTAATACTTTGGTTGAGTGCAGGCTTGTGCCGTTCTTTGCAAGCTCATCCGCTTTTGTGTTACCTGGGATCCCGCTGTGGCTTGGTACATGAGTCTCACGTACATCAGTCTCACGTTTGTGTGTGCTGCGAGCTCATTCAGCATTCTCCGACAGTCAGAGACCACTGTTGAGTTGGTGCACACGCTAGTAATTGCCCGGAGAGCAGCTTGGCTATCGGTGTAAATGTGGATCTGTTCACCAGGGTCCCCATTTACCATCAGCCACTCTGCTGCCTCTTTTATGGCGGTTACCTCCGCCTGTAGAACGCTGCAGTAGTCTGGCAGGCGTAAGCTAATTCTGAGGTTGAGGTCGTTGGAGAAAACTCCGCTGCCCACTTTGTCCTCCCTCCGTGAGCCGTCTGTAAAGACCTGCGTGTGTCCTGCTGGTACCTCTTTCTTTTCCATCCACTCCCCTTTTGAGGGTATGTGGTATGAGAAGTTGTTGCCAAAAGCAGGTGTTGCTAGACATCGGTCTATGTTTTTGGGCACCCCTTTAAATTCATTGATTATTCCGGCGTGTCCACGATAGTCCGATGTCAACATTCGCACTGACTTTAGTCTAAGTGCTGTGGTAATGGCAAGTTGCTTGACCATTAAATCGACGGGGGCTATGTCCAGGATTGTCTCCAAGGTTTTCGTAGGCGTCGTTCTCATGGCTCCCGTTATCATTCTCTGCACTTTTGTAAGCGCCATTTGATGGACTCTTTTATTAAGTGCCGGCCACCATATGAAAACGCCGTAGTAGAGTATTGGTGTAACTACGGCTCTGTATAGCCAGAAGGTAATCTTGGGGTTGAGGCCCCAAGACTTCCCCACCGCTCTCTCGCAAGAGTACAGCGCCACCGTTGCTTCCCGTACTCTTTCGTTTATGTTTCCATGAACTCTTTCGGTCTAGTATGAGACCTAAGTACTTGGCGCTCTCCTTGATCGTCAGTTCAGTGCCCTTTAGCATTGGGAGCCTGATTTCTGGGATGTTTTGTTTCCTTGTGAAAACAATTAGCTCGGTTTTCGCCGGGTTGACATCTACGCCACACCTTTTGCACCATTGCGCTAGTTTCGATAGGGTCCCTTCAACAAGTTGCGACATTGTATTGAGGTGTTTCCCTAAGGCCGCTATTGCTACGTCATCCGCATAGGCGACGACACTGCAGCCGGATTTCCTAAGTTGGAGGAGCAGCTCATTTAGCGTGATGTTCCAAAGCAATGGTGAGAGGACGCCTCCTTGTGGGGTTCCCCTACTCACCTTCCTTCTTATGTGGGATTCTCCCATTGTGGCCCTAATGTTCCTTTCACGGAGCATTTTTCCGATCAGGTGACATAGAGCGTTGTCCATAGCTAGTCCAGTTAAGGCTGATTCTATGGCTTCAGGCTTCACGTTGTTAAATGCCCCTTCTATATCGAGGAAGACAACCATCGTGAACTCCTTATGCCTCATCGAGCTCTCTATCTGGTTTACCAAGGCGTGGAGTGCTGTTTCCACGGATTTCCCCTTTGTGTATGCGTGCAGAAAATACATAACACCGTTATAATATAGTAAAAAATATAAATCCTGCTTAAAAATGCTGTAATTAAGTTTAAAAAAATATTTAAAATTGAGACAAATTTTAAATCCCGCCCTTTTCGCGCGGTCTGTTGATGACGTCAATTACCACTGACAGTTCAGTCCATTGTTTACTACAGCTGTTTTCATTTTTAACATTTTTGCGTTTTCACGTTTTTGCCGTTTGTTTTCTAACGAAAAGACTGCAATGACATACAAATGTAAAAAATACAGACTTGTTTATATGGTATGTTACGTCACTTTCGTTTTAACCAATGGTGTTGCGTTTTACAAATTCGAATTTCCCTCGCTTAATTTGGTTTAGTTGAAATGTTAGGTCAATAAAGATTAAAAAAAAAAAAAAAAATTGAACCAAATTTAAATTTCATGCATATTCCCTATTGTCAACTTGGGTTTCGAGCTCACAGATCAGTTGAAACAGCCACGATCAACTTAGTTAAATATATTATTAAAGAACTTGACGCAGGTATGTAATGGGTCTATTCTATGATCTGTCCAAGGCCTTTTACACCGTCAACATTGATTTTATGGTAACTAAATCGGAAAACTTTGGTTTCCGAGGGACTTTTGTAAGGTTGATTAAATTCTTCCTTACAAGAAGAAAGTTGATTGTAAATGCCAAAAACTACAAATCTAATAGCAATAATATACGTATAGGTGCCCATCAGGGATCTGTTTTAGTGCCGCTTCAATTTTTGCTGTTCATCAACGATCTTCCACTTTATGTAAGTGTGGAAACTATACTGTTTTCAGATGACATTAATATGGCTGTCTCTGGGAACAGTATAAGAGCTTGAAAGCAGAGTCGGGATAGTTGTTGATGAGGTGAATGCGTGGAATCGAGCAAACCATCTTATTAGATTTTTGCATATATGCTTAGGCAAATTAAAAAAAAAAACTTAACATTTTTTAATAATCCTCAAAAAAGTTGCTATTGCAATTCCAATTGGTTAAACTTGATTTGCTTCCATAAGGCATAAACGGCATTCCGGTCTTTCTTCATCATTTCATTTTTTGGTATGTCTTTCACAAACATTATTCCACCATAGAGTTGTTTATGAGGACTTAATTTATCTGAAAATAGAATATATTTTGAACTAGATTAGACATGTTTTAGCAGTTTCTATATGTGGGGTTAGTAAAACAACATGCCATAGTTTTGAATCCCTAGTCACATCAATCTTTCAATTAATATAAGCTATTATATTCACATATTTCAATTTTTTTACCTGCGACAAAATCAAATATTTCTTTTTCAGTCGCCATTTCGCCCAACTTGGTTACAATTAAAGCACAAGACAATTCTCCCACTATTTCATCGGGCACTCCAAAAACGCACACTTCCGCTACGGCCGGATGCAGACATAAAATATTCTCAATTTCCGATGGAGAAACCTAAACCAGACATAAAAAGACTCAAACAAAAATTCAAATATATTCCGTTTATACTTGAAATCCTTTGTATTTGATGATATCCTTGATCCTGTCGACAATGTAAATGTAATTGTCTTCGTCGTAATAAGCAAGGTCTCCACTACGTAGAAATCCATCCTTATCGATAAGTTCTTTGGAAATCTTTGCATCATTATAATATTTTTTGACAACTGAATCTCCCCTGAAGCAAATTTCGCCGGGTTCGTTGGGTCCCAGAGATTCGCCAGTTTGCAAATTCACTATTTTGGCTTCGTTGCAGGGGAATAATACTCCAACACTTTCAAGTTTTTTATTTAGACGATTTTGTGTAATACACGCTGAGGTTTCTGTTAATCCATACATGTGATTCAATTCTGCTTGAGGAAACCTAGATTGTAGAGGCTAGATAGAATAGTAACTAGACATCAAATACAATGTTTTGTTTGGTCTCGTCTGGTCTTATCTAGACTTGTTTGGTCTTGTCTGATTTTATCTGGTCTTGTCTGATCTTCTTTAGTCTTGTCTGGTCGTGTCTGGTCTTGCCTGGTCTTGTCTGGTTTTGTCTGGGCTTGTATGGTCTAGTCTTGTCTGGTCTTGTCTGGACTTATCTGTTCTTCTCTGGCCTTTCAGGTATTGACTACTCTTGTCTTATTAGTCTTGTCTGATTATATATCAACCATAACGTATCTGTGATTTTACTTTTCGAGTAAATTCTGATCAGTTTGTCACCTTGTTATCCAACCTCTTTCTTTACAATGTGTTATATAGGAGTCATACTTACCTCTGTCGTAAAAACCTCTTTCTTTATAATGTGTTATATAGGAGTAATACTTACTTAATTTTAAGTTTGTTTAATGATTCTTTGGAACTTGGTGCTGCAGCAACCAAGAGGATTTTGATGTTGCTCAAGTCGTATTTTTCGACCATTGGCGAATTTATGAGAAAATGAACGAGCTGCGGGGTTAGAAACATTTTGGTGACTTTGAACTTTTCTAGAGCACTTAAATATGCTTCAGGTTGAAATTTGGACAGTTTGACCATTCTAGCGCCGACGAATATTGTAGTGAACAGCATTATAGACCCAGCTATATGAAAAACTGGAGTTATATTCATCAAAACATCTTGATCGGTTGTTCCTGAATAACAAGTACTGAAAGCAAATTTGTTAACAATAACTCGATTTTGTTCACATTTGTATTACCTAGTTTGCAGTAGGCACATGCGGATATTCCTGTGATTTAATGCTACACCTTTAGGAGTTCCCGTGGTGCCGGAAGAAAAAATTACAATGGCGTTTGTATCATCGGGATCGAAATTATCTGGTTCAAAATTTGGAATATTTTCCTCTTTGATCAAATCATCAATGCAAGGAAGATTGGTAGAAGTTTTCGGATACAAAACCACAAGCATCTCAAGATTTGAATATTCCGCTTTCAGACTCAAAATATTCTCCAACGATTTCTCACAGGAAAACACGATTCGTGCTGTTGTTTGATCCAAACATTGTTTTAATTCAACTGAAAATAGAAATGATATGAATTAATTATATTTTTAGTTTAGAAGTTATGTATTCTTACATTTTGTGATGCTTGGATTTAGCAAGCACATTGTGTAGCCATTGAATAGAGAAGCTATGTAGACGATGCAGAAGTCAAAATTCAAGTCACTTATTAGGATAATTGTGTCGTTGCGCTTAAAATCCAGACGTTTCAAGCTCAAAGCTAATTTCGAACTCCTTTTTAAAATATCGTCGAATTTTATGTTTTCTCCAGATTCAACATCTACCTGAAATAACAATAAAATATACCGAATAAGTTTGAAAGTTGTAAGAGAGTGAGTGAAATGGGATGGGTGTTTTAGTCAAATCAATTATTACCACATAACTTGGGTAACGCACGCAAATATTCAATAAAAATCGCGGTTAATCTGCTTTAAGAGGCCCCGCGCAGACTACAAGTCGCAATCCGGTTAGAAAAAAAACCGGTCACGTGCGAGTTGTGACTCGCGCACCGAGGGTTCCATACAAACTTGTAAGTAAGGTATCTTTTTTTGTGGAGGACGTAGCAAGCACTTTCAGTTGAACTTGACAAGTGGCCCTCATGAAATCACGACCATCTTAGTACCGCTGCAAGCATAACCTCAAGATATCGCTGTCGTACGATGGAATTCTACCCTATATTTTATTACCATACATCCCCCATTCACTATGAGTGTTTAGGGGTTCTGGAATTTCACTATTTGTTTTTACTGCTCAATTTTGCCTGTATACCTATATACCCTGTATAAAGGTATACAGGGTATTTTTTTTAAATAACGCGAATATTTTTAAACTTTATTTTAGTATTACACTTATTCACTAACTTATATTAAGATCTAACTATTTCTAAATCTAATACAAACTAATATATTAACTAGTTATAAATCTATTTCGATACTCTTAACATTCAGTTGTTCAATTGACTGCTTTTTGGGCAATTGACTACCAAAAAATATAGGGCGAACGTGATTTAAGTATAATATGCTTAAATCATATTATCTACAACATATTATGTAGATTATGTAGATTATAGTATAGTATTATTATGTAGATTATCAACATATTATGTAGATTATAAAGAAAAATTAGACGAAATATAACATATACAGGATGTTACGGGACTTGAGTATGTCGCATGTCGGGTATAAACAAGCAAAATTTAGACATAATATGTACCCTGTATATATTATGTATATAGAGCGTACGTGATGCATAACGAATATAAACAAAGAAAATTCAGAATAAACAGCTTGGTGCCAACACATACTTTTTAACCTTAGGACCTAACTGTATGCAACCCATATGCTTCTGGAACCTGACAATACCACTACGACAACATTAGTGTATTTTCATAATTTTCTAATAGTAAATTCGCGTTTTTCTTGTAATTAAACTACATATTTACGGTTTTCAGATTTTTCCCTTTACATGTGCTGTAAGACACTGCTTCTTGCCAAATTTCATGATTCTAAGTCAACGGGAAGTACCCTATAGGTTTTGATTCCCTTGTGAAATCGCAAAATATGCGACATAAACGGTCATATCTTTTGATCGCGTTGACTTACAAGTTTAATTTTTTCACAGCTGAAAGAGCCCACAAACCCGAGTATTTGATACAAATTTCAACTTGTTACCTCTACGCGTTCCCGAGAAAAATGATTTTGACAGACAGACAGACAGACGGACAACAAAGTGATCCTATAAGGGTTCCGTTTTCGGTACGGAACCCTAAAAAGAACAGGCTACACGGTGAAGGTGTCAGGTTTCTGGATAAACCACGTTTTGGTGATTAGTGGGCGTATTGAAAAAAAAGGCGAAAAATCTCCATGTCTTTGTTCGTCGATAACTCGGCGCCACTCGGAGCCATGCAAGAAGCCGAGAGTCGTACCAAAATACGCGTAGCGGCGAGCGACATCGCCCCGCAAAAGTCGGATTCGGGGTCGCGGTGAGGGGGGTAAATGTAAAAAAACCGTGCAAAAAAAGGTGGGCGTAAAAAGCTTCATAAGTGGGCGTCGCGACGCGATTCCGCGACGTCCAATTATTGGTGCGAAAAGCCAACGGACCATTCTATAATCCACTGAAAAATTCAGAACATTCACCGGGGAGCTACAGGGCAAGTTTGGGCGGGCGTCGCGACGGTTGCAAACGATGCAGCGTAATGCCGATTGCACTAAAAGATAAAACGTTTAGTTCTCTGCGGAAATCGCCCAAAACCGTTACCGCAGAGCTTAAGTTTCCCGGACGTCCAAAAACGTCGTTTTATGGCGTCGCGACTCCATCTTCAACGGAATCTGGTATAAACTGCCAAACAAACTAATAAGTTCTATGCCCGACCGAACGGCGCCGGTCCCGTTCCGATGCGCCAATTGGTTCGGATGTTCTAGGTACCACCGCAAAACGCTTCTGGTGTTCACTTTTTGCACAATTTTCTCTTTAAACTACCGCAGATTCGCAAAAAGTCGTTGCAGTTTCAAAATTCTTACCCGAATAGTTGCGGGCAAGTGTTCGGAGGAGAACGAACTCAATCGGCGACCTGGAGCCCTTTACATAAGTGTTTACATCAGTGGAAGTGATTGCAAAATCGGCAAAAAAGAAGTTGCATTTTATTGCACCAGGGGAATGGGACGTCGCAGGACGTCGCGGCGCGGCGGCAGCCAAAGGATCCTGGAAGAATTTTTGGGATCTGACGAAAAATGCGCCTCGAAGGTAAAAATTCCTGATTTTAGGTTTCGGTCTGGTGCGTCCGAACCTGAGGGAGTTGCACAACGTGCGTACGGACATTCGCAGTTAAAGCATAGAATCTGCCTTTTCCGGTGGCATAAAAAAGCCGAATTTGACCTTTTCAAAAACCCACGTGGTGCGGAGCCCCAGGTGAAATCCGGGAAACGCCACATGTCAGTCGTCTCAGATTTTATCGAAATTTGTGATTCCGCCGTGATCTGGCGATTCAGGTCGAACGCTTCCCCACACGGTCCCCAAAAGTTTGCTTTACAAAAATTTCCACTTTTACGAAGGTCACGGCGAAGATGGCCAGGAAAAATGAAATTAAATAAGCTGGGTGGATAAAGTGACGAATGATGAAGTAATGAGAAGAATGAAGAAGGAAAAGGAAGTAATCAATACAATAAAAGTCAGGAAGCTGCAGTACTTGGGTCACGTAATGCGGGGGGAAAGATAGGTTCCTGCAAGAGATTATACAAGGCAAAATACAAGGACGGAGAAGCATAGGAAGAAGACGCATTTCCTGGTTGGATAACCTAAAAAAATGGTCCAACTGTAGTTCCATCGATCTATTTAGAGCTGCGATGTCGAAAGTGTGCATCGCCATGATGATTGCCAACCTTCTAAGAGGAGACGGCACTTAAGAAGAAGAAGAATATTCATAGCCTGTATTAGCACTTGGTGGGTTTATTCGGGTTATAGGTCAGAAAACAATTTTTGCCTTTGAATCCTACTACTGATTCATCCACCGAAATTTCCCTCGATGGAACAAAATGTTCTCTGAACTGTTTATTTAAATATTCTAAATAGTTACTCACTTTCTGTGTTCTTGCTCTAAGACTGATCGTTGAGATCAGTTTGATATAAATGGAGCATCCAAAATATTCGCATAAAGCGTTCCCTTCTTAAGATCGCTCCAAAATATGAAATTTTCGCATTAAAATTTTGCGACCAGTATTCTGGAAGATTTCTAACTGTTATAGTTCACATATTTAGGACAACTCCAAGAAATGCCCTAAATTCATTTACAGTCACATCGACCCAGCTGTACCATGTTGATCTTTTTGATAGTCTCTTTTGAGCAATTTTATTTCTTGTGTATAAATTGGTTTCTTTCACTATTTCACTACAATGAAGTTCATTGGTGAAGCAAAGGAAAAAATCTATAGTTTTTTTAAAATTTTCTGGGATTTCTGGCCCTTCAGTTTTGTCTCTGGAAGTGAAATCAATTCTGTTTGGGATATTATCATTAAGAGTAACATTCTCCCATGATTCATAATTGTTCCTCCTTACAATTCCCAGATCCTGAAATTCCTATGAATTCCAAGGAATCAGGACTAGAAGAGGCGCTCTAAATGGGTAAGTTTAGTTTAAAACGTTTAGAAGAAGAGGGTGGAGTACAATAGATATACGAAGGTCGCAGTACAAGTCGTCACCACCAAAACTACAATCGTTTCAATTACCTCTTCGATTTCACTGCTGCTTTCTTCTTTGTGTACCTCTTCATGGTCACTGTCATTATTTCCAGCACTACCTTCTTCGTCGTCATTTGAGTCCATATAAAACTCGTCATCACTGTTTTCCAAATCATTTATAATGCCTTTGAAATGTCTTTTAGGCATTTTGTATATAGCAAAATTTTCAAATATAACACCGCTACAAAAATACACAAACTGAGCACCACTACTGTCTAAATATATGAACTACAACTTATAAATAAATGGACTATGACTTATTATGTACTACTATTAGTATATATTATATACTACTTATGGACTAGGACTTATTATAAATAAATGGACTATAAATAAATGGACTACTGTCTAAATTGTATAAATTATACAAAACATGCACATACACAGGTAGTTATAAAGTCGCGTACAATGTGACATACGAGTGCAACGGTAAAATGTATATTGTCGCATACGGTGCGACATACGAGTGCAAAGGGTTAATCTTGTCTGTCTAGTTTTCTATGTCTAGTCCGATTTATCTATTTTAGTCTTCTTTACGCTTAATATTTTTAGTATTATTTCTATATTCCTTTTTGTCGCTGTTATTTAAAAATAATTAAAAAATTACTTACTATGGCTACACGATCGCCAAACTTTTGTAAAGTTTGAAATAAAATTTTTCCAACAGAGATGTGAGGAATTCCGCTTCGATCTTCGTCGTCTCGTAGTATACACTGCTGCTTCATCTTTTAAACTAATAACGTTTGATATCGACAATGCTGATATATTTATATGTGAAGACTAATGGCTACTACAACTAGGTATCTAATAATGGGACATAAAAAACAAACACATGTAAAGGTAATACAGGACAAATATAATGCTTTTGAAGCTGGTATTATAACATATTTAAATTTTTTATTTGTAAATATTTTTCGTTTTTATCAAATTAAACATATTATATTTTTTAACATAATATACGTTTGTATATCTAATTATCAAATTCTTACTCAACATTCTTTTCTACTTAACATTCTTTTCTACTTAACATTATTTTCACCAGTTGTAACTTTAACAAACCATGTCAATTTAAAACAAATATTTTATTGTGAATCGACGGAAAGCTCACTTTAACTGCCAAAGTCCAAATTCTTGCGCCCTTTTGGCACTCTCTGGCGGGGGCTGCGGCACCGGGGGGCTTATCGATGGGGGCGGGGGCTGAAATGTCAAGGTCGGGAAGATAATAAAAACTACAATTTATGATCTTGATATTTAGCAATGACGTTCTTGACATTTCGCAATGACCCAGGCGTCATTGCGAAATGTCAAGAGCGGTGATGACTCAGCGGTGATGACTCAGATGAATATCACGTTAATTGATGGTTATAAAATATACAATTTATGATGCCGGCATTTCGCAATGACAATTATTATCATTAAATCACGTTAATTTATTGAAATAAAAAATACAATTTATGATTGTGACATTTCACAAAAACAATTATTGTCAGCTCACCATATATTTACATATCTTCGGTGTATCTTAAATCTCGAGATGAGTTCGTTTTTAATCAATTTAAACAAAATTGGGGAAAATTAAACCTTTTATTAAAATTAAAGATTTGGTAAAAGAAAGTATGAAGAAATTCAGTGGCGGATCCAGGGGGGGGGGGGCTAAGGGGCTCAAGCCCCCCCCCCCCCAAAGCATCTGAGTTCTTTCGTGGCAAATCAAAGTGAACTCATCGGAAAATATATTTTCATAGTTCTTCTTCTTCTTTTTGGTGCACCAGCTTAACTGGGACGTAGGTCACCTCCCTTTACGTATAATTGTGTTTGGTGTCTAGGTGTTAAACACACGCATAGGGGGCCCTTACGTCTTTTAAAGTGGGCGCCGAGCCACATTTGAGGGAGGTATCCTCGGCAATTTGCTGTGATGTCTTTGCCAGAGTCATACATAAGAGGACGGTGGCTTACTACAATACCCGGATTCGAACCTGGGTCTTATGTCCCAGAGTAGTCCGATAACTTGACTACTAGGCCACCACCCTCTCATTTTCGTAGTTACTTGGCTATCCACGACTCTCTCAGCAGGGTAATAGACGTTAAAAGACGTTCAATTTTTGTCGCGGTGTTATTGTTTTTATAAAATTTTGAATTCAAAGTAATGTCGTCAAAACGAAAACAAAGAGATCTTCGTTCGTATTTTATGGTGAAAAGAAATAAAGAAGAGGGTGAATCGATCGAAAAAAACAATCAATCGAATGAACCAATATCATCTGGGACATCTGGAAACAATGCCAGCGACTTATCATTGTCGACTCAAAGTCCATCAGGTACATCTTTCCAAATGATTATTTTGTTATCTAGATAAATGCACCTAAAGGCACTATGCCGCTTGTCTTTGTGAAATGCCGCCGCCGATGCGTCCTTAATACGTGCAAAAATCGACTATTTTTTCTGTCGTAGATATATTGAAAATATTGTTAAAAATGACGGAACAAAGATACTGTGAAAGTAACAGCTCTTAATATTAATATTAAGAGGTGCTTCATCCCAAATTTCCCATTTCATTAACATGGAGAAAACTTTATTTATAATACCGTAGCATTTCTTATAGATATTAAGATCTGTGACTTTTACTGTATCTCTATTTTGTCATTTCCAACAATGTTTGCAATATATCTAGTGTAGGTGTAGTGTTTGATACTACCCCGCACTGTTACCTGCTCTAGGTTTTCTTTTAGTTGGGAACTAAACATAGGCCACACAGTTTGTCTGGGGTTTCGAATGGGGGTGTTTTCCTCACTCGCTCCTTCCAGCTCAAACTCTATGATCCTATGATCTGACATTGAGGGCTCACTTGAAACCCTCCACTTTTTAATTAGTTTACTTACGTTAGCGCTACCTACCGTAATATCCAGTACCTCATTTCTGACTTTAGTGACAAATGTTGGTGTGTTCCCAACGTTGTACACAATTAAGTTCTCTTTAATGAGGTATTCTAAAAGGTACTCACCCCTCTTATTAGTGTCCGTGCTGCCCCACATCTCATTGTGTGCGTTCGCGTCACATCCCAGGATGAGTGGCAGCCTTCTCCTAATACAGTGTTCCACCAGCTTTTGTACTTTAATGGGTGGTATGCTGTTACCATCGCCAGGGAAGTATGCTGATGCGATCACTACTTCGCGGTGGAGACCCTAGATCTTGATGAGGGCCTGAATCGGTACTAAATCCCGGGTTAAAAATTCTGAAAGACATAAGTAATTTATGCCAACTAAAAACCAACTTACATTCCCTGTTGCTAAGGCCTCTGATCTTACCTCCGTAGGTCCAGGGTTCTTGAAGCAGCGCTAGCCCTAGGTGCTGCTTGGTGAACATCCTAGCCATCACAGCTGAAGCTGCTTTGGCATGATGAATGTTCACTTGGGCTATTTTGGTAACCTTTTCAAGTTTAGTCTATGGAATTCCTTGCGCACCTTTAGACTAAATTTATGAAAACCGTTTACTCGCTACTGTAACGATGCGCTTTTCTAAAATTCAAGTAATTTAGGAACAAGTTTCCAGACTAGTTTTTAAATGTAAAATCAAATTTGTTTCATTATCAAAGGATATAAAATATTCTAAATGAAATGTGTCAATTAAATGTGGAGCTGTGATGTTTTATTAGCATTTGCATGGTAATTAACTTTGGTGACCATTAAATTTCTCGAAATTATATGGTTCTATATCAACTAGGAGTATATATGGCTCCTTTTTGAAGAGGTTTAAATTAACTAGCCGTCTACTTTTCCTTGGTAGCATGTTGTACATTTTCATATTGCTGTATGGTGGATTTTTTCTCTAAGCGCCAATCTATGTTAAGGAAGCTGAAAGTCTTCTTTACTGAATCTTGTTATTCTTTCGCTAGCCTTGTTGAAACTCACAAATCCATCACAAGTCCCTATATTTTGCAACGAAAAGTATGGATTCATAAATATATGTCGCCGTGGTGGTTAAAATGGTGCTGCTTTGAACTGACCTCTATAGGATTCTGTATGTTGTAAATTATTCAGAATACGAATAGCTTGTTTTTAAATTCTAAAGACATTTTATGAATAGGATGGTTGCGACAATTACTACGTCGTAGTTCATACTTACATTGAATTGAAAAATTCACTATGTTTTACCACACATAGACTATGTAAAAATGTTATACAACTTGTTATTCACAGTAATATAGATTTCTACACATATCACGACTTAAGTTTCGACGTTTGACGGTTATTTTCAAGTGAAAAATGACCAAAATCACTTGAAAATGACCGCCAAACGTCGAAACTTAAGTCGTGGAATGTGTAGAAATCTATATTACTGTGAATAACAAGTTGTATAACATTTTTACATAGTCTAAGTGTGGTAAAAACATAGTGAAATTTTCAATTCAATCTAAAGACATTCTTTATGTTGTTGCTATTTCCACAGAACGTTATACCAAATCTTAAATTGGAGTCGAATGTGGCAAAATACACAATCCTGAGAGCTCCTGTGTCGATATATCTCAGCAGTCATCTCATAGCTGCTACTGCCTTGTTCAGACTCTTTGTGACACGATGAATATGGGTAGTCCAATCGGGCGCTTGTTCTATATATAGTCCAAGGAGCCTAATTGAATGTTCCACTTGTACGAGGGTATTGCTTTGTATATCTTTTAGTTTGAAAGATTCTAATTTGAGTTTTATCCTCAGTTATTATTAATTTATTGTATTATTTGCATTTGGAATAATATCACGTACGGTCTTATTGATAATGGGTAAGGATTAGGCATTAGGCATGATAAGCATTAGACTAATCAGCATTCTGTCGATATTCTCTAAGATCTTTGAGAAGCATTTCTGCTCTAGATCATTTGCTCCTCTCTCTCCAAATCCTATGACTAAGTGGTCCATAGTATATTGTTCGGTAAGATGTATAATTATGTCGCCTTACACTGGTTTAAATCATTTTTGTCAAACAAATCCCATATAACTAAATTAATATCAAAGTATGGTACAGTAAAATCACCACCAAGGCTAATAAACATAGGCATTCCTCAAAGAAGTACCTTAGGCCCTCTGTTATTTATACTATTCCTAACTGATTTACCTCAACATACTATGATCAACTATGCAGATGTTGCGACCATTCTTATTATAAACGAGGCTACGCAAGTTATTACTCCTAATGCGAATCTGGTAATAAGCTCAATGCTGTCCTGGTTCGCTGAAAATTTCATCATTTTAATTGATGTTCAAACAATTCGCCTAATTATGAATAAAGCAAGACAAATTAAATTATTTTCCAAACAAAAAGATGTTCATCCATATTCCCAAAAGAATTCCTACTCGGAAATGAAACTATCCAAATTCAACAGGCTGTGCGGCTCTTGGTAACTCACTTCGACAATACTCTAGACTGGTCCTCCTACATCAGTAAAATCTCGATGAAACTTGTGTATGCAAATTTATGTATAACTTAAGAATCCTGAGTCGTTATTTAGAGACAAACATCTTGAAAATGGTCTACTTTGCTAATGTTCAATTTATCCTGAGATTTAGCATCATGTTCTGGGTTAACGGAGTTAACATAAAAAGTGTGTTTAGAGTGCAAAAACAAGTGTTGCGAATCCTATTGAAGCTACCATTTCGTGAATCATGTAGAGGATATTTTAACAAGACCAACATACTAACATGTACGGAAATATACATATTCGAAAGCATTGTCTGCTTAGTCAAGCACAAATATTTGTTTGAGATGTACATGAAACCAAACCAAAGGAATGCCAGGTATAATAAAGTGTCATATGAACTCCCAAGGCATAGTACGACGATGACCGAACGATACCCACCATACAGTAACCATGCATAGCAAAGCAACCATGCTTTTAAATAAAATTGAACCCTAAAGTTTAAAGGAATTCTATATGTTATTAAAAAATATTTAATATTTGCGATTAAGTGCAGATATATGGGTGTTTTGCGCGTGTATTTGACAGATTTCATTTAGTGTATCTGTTTATTACAAATTTCTTAAATAATGAAATAAATGATTTTGATTTTTGATATGTCGTCTGCATAGTTAACCATCAAATGCTCTTGAGCAATCGGAATTTGGTTTAGATCATTAATGAATATTGTAAATAACAGAGGCCCAATCGTAGTTCCTTGAGGGATACCCAACTTGACAAGTCTTGATGAAGAATAAACAAACCCGTTTGGAGTATGAGGCTTAGTTTTTAATTTTCCTAGTAGTTCCTCCAGGAATCGTAGTTCCTTGAGAGAAAAACACAACTTGATGAAGAATAAACAAACCCGTGTGGAGTATGAGGCTTAGTTATCTGTTCTATGTCATGTAGAAATGATTTAACCCAATCAAGATGAACGCCCCCTTATTCCATATTTATACAGTTTCTCAGACAGCAGGTTATGTTCCGCTAAATCATATGCATTTGACAAATCCATCAACATACCAGATGGAATATTACACTCTTCTAGATTCACTGATATTGCATTTATGAATTGGTAGCAGGCAGTTTCTATGCTCCAACCTTTAAGAAAGCCATGTTGCTGAAAGTTTAGTATATATTATTTATCTAAAATCGATAGTATTCTCGAGCAAACAATGTTTTCAAAAATTTTAGAGAAGTTAGATAAAACGCTTAATGATCTTTAGTAGACACCCATAGACACAATGGACCTAGAATTTGTTGCATCTAAAATGTGTGCTAAAACTTCTTCAGGTATTAACGATTTCTCAATAAAATTAATCAACAACCATCTTGAACTTCTAGTAAATCCACTTGTACAGTTATACAATAAGTTGATGGATGAAGGGGTATATCCTTCTTGACTAAAAGTTGCGTTGGTAGTTACATAGCTAAACAAATCGAATCCGCGTATTTTGTATAGTTATCGACCAATATCTAGCCTCTACGTTTTAAAAATATTTGAACTGAGAATGATGGCTACAAAAATTCAAAAATTCAAATTCCAAATGTCTTCATAAAAAAACAATTTCTTCCAAATGTCAGCATGGTTTCAGAACAAAAAAATCTGAAACAGCTTCCTGCAGCCTCGTGAAAGTTATTTTAGAGAAACTGGACGAGGGAGAACCCGTTATTGGTTTATTTTTTGATATAACTATGGCGTTTGATACAGTGAAGACCGATTTTCTTATTAACAAAATTGAGGGTTTTGGATTGTGAATTATTTTCAAATCTGTTAAGATCGTTTCTAATAAATCTTAAATTAGTTTTCAAAATAAATAGTTACTTTTCTAATGCAGAGGATGTTTCAATAGGGGGACCACAAGGATCCGTCTTGGATCCTCTCTTATTCACATTATTTATAAATCATCTCCCAAAGTTTTTAGGTGCTGAAACTGTTGCAGTATCAGCAATTAGTTCTGAAGACTTACATGCGAAGGTGCTGGGGGTTATAATAAAATTTAATAGTTGGTACCAAAAATAAGCTTATATTAAACAGCATCAATACCGTATGTGTGCAATTTGACAATAGGAAAATTATACCAGCTAAGTTTCAATTAATTATTAACAAAGTTACAATTACTTCAATGCGCAGATCGGGAAGGAGAGAAAATATCGGAAGATAGTTGGAGAATATCCCGCAACATAAACGTACCAATAGGAATGGCGAGAGACTCTTAGAACTTTGTCGAGCCTTTACTCTATTACCACCTTTAAGGTGGTCCCTCACCGGGAGCATTCCCCTGTAATGTAATGTAATAGATTCGATTTTGAGCATTACGTTACAATACTGCCTCCCTTACTGACGAGCATTCGCTTGTAATGTAACATTTCAGATTCGATTTTGAACGTTACGTTACAATACTATATCTCTGACTGACGAGCATTCGCCTGTAATGTAACATTTCGGATTCGATACTTTAGATGTTTCCACAATGTCAGACGAAGCGGTCGTTGTGCTAAGCGCGGCAATTTTAATTCGACATTGTTATTTACGTAAAAAAAAAACAGAAGAGACGATATTGGTGTCATGAGTTATTTCAAAACCGGCAAAATACAGGCGCGGTTTGGATATTTTAGAAAGAATCCACCGACCCATAAGAAAACTTAAAATGTTTTTAAGAATGTCTCCCTCGGATTTTGAACACATAATAACTCTCATTGGACCATATGTCAACAAACAACGCGTCAAAAAACTACGCGTCGCGTCACGGTCAATACAAGCGGTGCCTATTGATGTTACAAGTTGTATCAAAATATTACAGACACGGCGAACTGAAATGCTCGGTTCTCCTCCCTCACTGATGTAATGCTCGAATTGTATCATTACAGGTTGCGCACTGTAATGTTCGATTCGCCTCACTCACTGATGAATGCTCTACTCTGTAACGTTATATTACAGGCGAATGCTCCCGGTGAGGGACCACCTTAAGACAGAAAAAAAAAGTCGTTTTTTGATACAGTCTATGCAATTAAATATTAAATATGTAATTTTTATAAAAACTATTTGAGAATTGGGTTGTTGAATAAAAAAAAAAATTCGATGTGCGATACGAAAAAGTTAACAAAATATAATTTCAATTAATTATAAACAATTTTTAAGTGATAAAATTTTAAAAATAATCACGTTACTCCAAACGCGCCCTAATTTGTTTGTAACGTCGTAAGTGAGAAACTTCATTTAAACATAAACATTATAAAATGGTCGTTCAACGATTTTTCCGGCGCACTGTTTAAAACCATTGGTTTCGACGTTTAACAATGTGGGACATGTAAAAACATTTTTTGAGTAGTTCTTTTTGTAGTACCCCACACGATGGTACGAAACAAGCACGATAACTTTTAATATTTGACTTTTAATATTTGATATATTTGACATGTCTACTACAACTACTGTATCAACAAAGTCATGCACGGGTAGAAATTACACATTTTACGTCACACGGATAACCGGCCTGTTTTTAGTACCGAGTTCAAAAATATATTTTTTTTACTGATATATGTGAAAATGGCATTTTTTCCAAGGCTTACCCTACATGAAAGTGACATTTTTTCATTCTAGAGATGAAAATAAGCATTTTAAATTTATGATTTTCTCGATTAAAACACTAAACTAACCAAATTTGCATAGACTTTCTTATTAATTACATCAATTTCAATGAAATATTTTATGTAAAACCGTGAAACGAGTCTGAAACTTTTTAAAAAACCGAAATAAAATTAGGGCATTTGTCTTGAAAAGTATCACCTTCTATGATAATGCAATATGTTACCATGGAAACGACCAAACCAACAATTAAATTTGTAATGACAGTTCTGACAGTTCGCTTCGAATTGGATTTATTAAAGTCGAATTATGGATTCTACAACCGAAATCAGTAGAAAAAATTGCATTTACTACTCGAGATGAAAGTGTTTTTTTTTTTGGTTCGGTGTGATTGCTAACTCGCTGGCGCTCGTGAGCAAACTCCCATCTCACCAAAAAAAACGCCTGTAAAATATACTATTCAATTTGTTATAACTTTTTAATTTCAACGAAAAAAAAAATAGTTTTGTTATAAAACTTAAATATGAGCTTTCGATTTATGACAAATTATTCAAATACCCAATTATCGCGATTTTGAAGTTGATTTTATCAATCAGTATTATTTTAACGCATTAAAGGATTATTGATTAGTCATGTATTAATAATCTTGTACAGTAGTTAGTTTTTACCCAAAAATAAGTTTTATTAACATTTGCCACTATTTTCACCACTACTTTTTATAACATATACCACTACACTAGACTCTACTTCGTGTTGTTTTATTGCTGTTGCTACAATGTTACAGATACAGAACCACAGTCAGTACCAATTGCCAGTACATCCAATGCTTGCGCTGAAAATAGTTTCGATATTTCTCATATTATAGGACAAAGCCTCAGTGATAAGGACAAGTATAAATATTTGACGGAATCTTTAAATATCTGTAATCATGAATATCCTGTGCAGACGGAGGGTGGACAAAAAAGAAAGTTCCGATCTGATTGGCTAAAGGAATATTCTTGGCTAGTCTATAGCCAACAACAAAATGGTGCATATTGTTTGCCTTGCGTATTATTTTCTGGCCCAGATAGTGGGGGTAAGCATTCTGTGGCTCTAGGATCTTTGGTCACTCGTCCACTAAGCAAATATAAAAAAGCGTTAGAAATCTTCAGAAACCATGCCATTACCGATTACCACAAAATGGCAGTATTAAAATTCAAAAGTTCATATGAAAACCCGGAAAAGGCTGTCAATATTTTAATCGAAACTGAGAAACTGAATATAATTAAATTAAATAGAGAGCGGCTGATTCCTATAGTAAAGACGATCATACTATGTGGTCGAGAAAATTTATCATTAAGAGGGCATCGAGATGATGGTACATTGAGTGATAGTGATGTAATCGGCCAAGGAAAATTTCGAGCACTTTTGAAATTTCGTATTGATGCAGGCGATTCGTCTCTCCAAGAGCATTTAGAGACAGCACCAAAAAATGCTACATATCTGAGCAAAACAACCCAGAATCAGCTGATTGATTGTTGCCATTCTGTCATTATGAAAAAGGTTCTCGACAGAGCCAAAGAAGCAAAATATTATACAGTTCTTGCCGATGAAACAACCGATGCTAGTGGTACAGAACAACTCAGTATATGTATCAGGTATTGCAATATACAGAAGAGCACAATACACGAAGATTTCCTATGGCTGCAACTGACTTGACTGGTGCTGCGTTAAGCGATCAAATCATTCATGAATTAAATCGAGTGGGTCTAAAAATTGAGGATTTGAGAGGTCAAGGTTATGACGGGGGTGCCAACATGTCTGGAAAGTTTAGTGGCGTACAATCTCGAATAAAGCAGCTCCAACCGCTAGCGCCTTACATGCACTGTGCCGCGCATAAACTAAACCTAGCTGTCGTGAAGGCATGCAGCCTGCCAAGTGTTCGCAATATGATGGCAATAGTAAATAATGTTACCAGTTTTGTACGAGAGTCAGTAAAAAGATGGGAACTTTTCAAACAAGCTATCCTTAAAAAATACCCAAAGACGAGAAGAGTCAAGTTGCAAAGTCTTAGTGATACACGCTGGGTTGAAAGGCATGATGCGCTCCTTCAATTCAAAGAGTTCTTTGGCCCTATCTTACAGTTCCTTGAAGAAATCGACAAAAATTGAAAAGTGCAAGTTTTCTGGCTTCTATTCAACGATTCGACTTTGTCTTATCTCTAACGGTAACCGCCGCTGTATTTGAAATCACTGTTTCGCTTTCACAGCAACTGCAGGCTGTTGCATTAGATCTTAACCTTTGTTATGAGATGGTAGAAAGTGTAGTAAGAACACTAAAAAGGTATAGAGAAACTAAATATGAAGAAATTTTCCAAGAGGCGTGTATTATTGTAGAACCTTTGGAGATCCCAGTCCAGTTACCCAGAACTGCCAAACGTTCAACTCATCGCTCAAATATAGAAGCACCTGATGCTAAGGAATATTACAGGTAAATATTAATACATAGGTGCAAGTGCAACCCTTGAATTTCTTACCCGTTCTTCTTAAGGGAAAACTGCCTTTCGACGGGTGGCACAATCAATAAATTAATAAAATAATTAATAGATAAAGTTTTAATAAATAAATTTAATAATTTTAGTAAATATTTAATTTAATTCTTAAATTATTGTGTGTGTACTACATACACACACTTTTTGTTTGGTGCAACATAATATTTTCCAATGTTTTTTTAAGCTCCAGTATAATGTCATATCGTGTATTGTTTTAGATTAAACGTATTCCCCCCTTTTATAGACATTGTGTTGGGACAAGTCGTTTTTCGAGAGCAGAGCACTCTTCGATTCTCGATTTGTTCCACCTTTTACCAAGTGCCATCGTAAAAACAGAAAATCTGACCTCGATAGTAGCAGCTGCACGCATTTACAGCGACGATTTACCTCATCCTCTCTCGTTATCGGGAGAAATAACTCTTTGGAAGGAAGTTTGGAGTGGAAGACAACATCTCCCCCCAAACAGCAGCTGAAGCGCATCAAGAGACAAATGAGTTTTTTCCAAATATAAAAATTTTGTTACAAATTCTCGCTACATTACCAGTAACCACTTGTAGTGTGGAGCGCAGCTTCTCTTCGCTTAAACTAATAAAATCGTACCTCCGTACGACAATAACCCAAGACAGGTTAACCGGTTTAGCTTCCATGTATATTCACCGAGATATCTCTGCTAATCTACAACCTAACGAAGTCATTGAGGAATTTGCGAAAAGTTATATGCGTTAAGCAAAATTAAATTGTTGTTTTTTAGTGTTTTCTTTGCTAGTCTTTACTTTACCTACCGTCAGCGAGGTTAAGCCCCCCCCAAATGACAATCCTGGATCCTCCCCTGAATATGACAATAATAGCATTGTATCTACTCGCACACCAAACTTACACATTAATAAGGAAATTATTCGATGCAAAGGCCATTATTATAATCGTGTGTAACAGTATCCAAATTGTGCGTAAAAGTCCAATGTAAATCAAATAGATACCCTATCCATTTAGCATAAAACATGTTTCCTTTTCGTTTAATTACCTTTTCAACTAAATTAAAGTCAGGATACTTGACGCGCTCATAAAATTCCTCGTCAACTCGTCCCGTGGTTTCGCTTCTTACGACATAATTTATCACTAATTGCCTGTGCTGTACTTAAACTGTTCTCATGCTCAAGTAATTAGATACTTATATGTTTCCAATCTTTATATCCATTCGGAGAACTCAAGTTATGTCCAGTAGTAGTATTTAATACTGACGGCAGTAATAACAGTAGGTACTGTACACAGATTTCTTCGGCGGTGAATAGAGGAGCCATTTTCTTTCTACGGACTTACCATTCGTCAACTTACGGGTGAAAATATTTTTAGTCAAAAAATATAGTTTTTGTTTTACCGCTTGAATCTGGAAAACTTGTAGTTTGGTTGAAGTTTCGGAGAAGTCACAATTTTTTTTCACTCTGGCCCTTTTTGAATCCAAATATCGCATAATTCTTCTGTTAAAATTTCGTCACAGTACGTACCAGGATCAAGTGATACATTTTCCAAGCTAGTTTGGTCTGGTTTTTTATGGTTTGATCTGGTTTGGTCTGATTCGATTTAGTCTCATTTAGTCTGCTTGGGTCTGATTTGGTCTGCTTTGATCTGATTTGGTTTAATTTGATCTGATTTAATTTATTTCCAATAAACATACATACATAGATTCTTGTTAAATTACATTGAAATTCTACTCTCCTCATAGAGTGGAGCGAAGGCGAACTTTGAGCGGGGGAGACTTGACGCAGCGATCGATTAATCGAGGTCCATCGAATGTGGTTAGTATTAGTGCAGCAGCGAAAGCGAGAGGAGGTACGAGTATATTGCAGCACCAAGAGGAGGTATGAGAATATTGCAGCAGCAAGAGGAGGTGGTGTTCATGTAATGCAGTGCGTGCCGCAGTAACTAAAACAAAATGAATTATTTGGATAAATTAATAAACACAGGTGAGTTTTTGCGAGTTCATTATTGATATAGCTTTGTTATTAATTGATTATTTAAGCAATAAATCAAAATTTAATTTGGTTCTTACGTATATTAACTTTTATTTTAAACAAACTCAATAAACACAACGCTCACAACAATTATTACAATGCAATTCAAATAAAATAACACAACGCCATTAATTGACAACTACTAGGCTACTAATAACGCTCAAGGCGCCAGATACACACGCCGATCAGGGTATTACTGTCCTAAGTGTGTCTCGACGTGCGGGGATCTCACACATCGTCACCTTCCCCTTCCCTTTCCATCCTAGAAGGAACATTTTCGATGCTTGATTCCCTCCCTTGACCGCTAGGCCCCGAAGTTGTCACCAAATTTGATTCGCCGCTAACACGGACAGCTGTTTCGTTCTCGAAATAGTCTATCGAAATTTCCCATTTCTTCGGTAGTATCTAAAATTTATTTCAGGATAAATTATATCAAACGTCAATACAAGAACAACTGTCAATGTTATGAATAACAACTGACAATGTTCCAATCCTTCCAGACCGCAGTCAAGGATTATTTCTTGTAAGCAAATCGCTCACTCTTTACATGATTAAAGTAATTAAATATTGTTTCTTTTATGCCGACTCAGAGGTTGTGGGACATGGCTCCCAGAGCTCAGAGGTCTTGGAACATGGTCGCCCAAAAACTTCAATAACATCATGTAGTATGTTCTGAAAAACAGAATCAGGGACTACCTCAACTACTTGTTATTATATCACAACTTCAAATCGTATAACATACGATCAAGGCATCTAAAGTTTATATTTACGAAACTTCCATCCGTAGCAACTCAGAGGTTTTGGGACGTGGCTCCAAGAGCTCAGAGGTCTTGGAACATGGATGTACGAGAACTTCAATAACTTCATACATATTCTAAATTTAAACCATGCCATGAATGAAATGTCTACACAGCGCTATATTATTCACGCTAACACGGTTCATCCAGTACATTCTCTTACTAGTCAGAGAAAAGAAAGGGAAAAAAAAATCTCTTACCGTCAAAGTAATCCTCACAGTCTCCAGACCATTCACCTGACCAATGTATAATCCTGTCCTTGGGTACCACCAAAGGACCCCTTTTAAAGTTCTTACCTTGAACAGTAAATCGATCGCCAGGAAGCAAACTAATAATTTTGTATGATCCTCGAAACTGAGGTTCTAGTTTTTGAGCTCGAGCGTTAGTTTTTGGTATAAACACGAAATCGCCAACCTTGTACGTTTCATTATTTCTGCGTACTTTATCAAACCTTTCTTTCGAAGCTTCTGCATGGAGTTTCATTTTTTGGTATGCAAGGGAACGATCTTTTGCAATATCAATAATATTTTCATTGTTAGGCATTAAATTAACAATATTTTGAATAGGGGCGCTACTGGCGTCGACACCGATCAACAATCTAAGCGGAGTAAAACCTGTGGATTTTTGCAGAGCGGTATTTAAAGTAAGTTGAATTTTAGAGAGCGTTCTCGTCCATTCTAACACTTTACTTATTTCAACACTTAAAAGACTAATTACAGTAGCCACGTATCTTTCCACTTGTCCGTTTGCTCTAGCAGCACCAGTTGCAACCATATGATGGTCAATGTTAATTGTCAATCATTAAATTGGTTACTTGCTTGTCCGTAAAGTTTGTTGCTCGATCCGATATAACTCGAGCTGGTACACCAAACAGAGTTAAATGTGAAGCCAATATATAATATGTTTCTGTCCCTGTTTTGAGTGGAACTAATAGGATGTATTTTGTAAAGGCATCTATCATTAATAGAATGTGCTTATAACCATCTTTGCTTGTTTTAAATGGTCCTAGACAATCAATATGAATTGTTTGGGATGGGATTGGTTTTTTATCAATGGGATGCAATAAGCCTTGTTTTGGTCCGGATAATTTGTTTGTAACTACACATGTTAAGCAATGTGAAATATATTTTTTTGTAAAGGTGTACATACGAGGAAACCAGAATTTTTCTTGTATTTTATTTAATGTTTTGTCAATGCCAACGTGACATTGTTCATCATGGTATAAACGCAATAATCCAAACCGACACGTTTTTGGTACGTAGTAACGATACACGGTTGTTTTGTTCTTTTGAATAATTTTGCGAGAAAGAAGTGAATTTTTCATTTCAAAATCTGAAGTAATTGAGTCGCCTGTTTTTAGTCGTTCAATAATTAATTGAGATTCCGGGTCATTTTGTTGTTCCACTTATAACCAACTTTCTTGGCTTACTAAATTAACATTGTAGGGTTTTATTGGAGGATTTCTACTTAAGTAATCCACATGTGCAACATATGTACCTTTACGATATTCTATATCAAATTGAAAATCTTGTAAATAAATCCACCATCGTGCGACTCGTGGTAGCAAGTCTTTTTTGCTCGCTGTCGCTTTGATAGCATTACAATCGGTTACTAGTTTAAATTTGATACCCAATAAATAAACACGGAAGTGCTTAAGAGCGTAAATAATTGCTAAAGTTTCCAACTCGTAAGAGTGGTATTTTGATTCTTCCGCGGAGGCTTTCTTACTGAAATATGCTACCACGCGCAAACCTGAATCATGTTTTTGGAAAAGAATTGCGCCAAAACCAATCGAACTTGCATCAGTATGCAGTTCTGGCGCTGGCTTAAATGTTCAATAACATAATTTCGAGCAATATTTTGTTCTTCTGACCAAATGAACGGTTCATTATTCCTGGTTAATTTTGTAATGCTAGCAATTCGACTAGCAAATTCCGGCACAAATTTACGAAAATAACCAGCTAATCCCAAAAATTGTCGTACTTGACGTACATTGGTTGGAACGGGAGAGTTTACCAAAGCAGAAATTTTAAACTGTCCAGGTTTAACGCCTTCACAGGAAATTGTACGCCCAAGATACTCAATGCTTCTTTGAAAAAAGTGACACTTTTTAATATTCAATGAAAATCCCGTATTATTTAAAGCGGTCAAGACAAGTTCTAAATTTTCTAGACCCTCTTCAACACTGGATGATGGTATGAGAACATCATCTAAATAAACTAAAGCTTTTGTGTCCTTTAATTTTCCAAGTGCATTATTTATGGCTCGTTGGAAGACAGCTGGTGCATTGGCCAGACCAAATGGCATACGCAGGTATTCGTAATGACCATCAGGTGTAACGAATGTGGTTTTTGCAACTGAATTTTCTGCAATCGGAATTTGATGAAATCCCGACGCCATATCTAAAGTAGTAAAGAATGTACTTTTGCCCAGACGATCTAATTGATCTTCAATTAAAGGTAATGGATAACGATCTTTAACAGTGATTTTGTTTACAGCCCGAAAATCAACGCATAATCTATCACTACCGTCTTTCTTCTTCACTAAGATGACTGGGCTTGCAAATGGGGAAACACTTTCGCGAATAATTTTATTACTAATTAGGTCATCAATAATTAATCGAACTTTTTGTCTTTCTGCAAGAGATAAACGGTATGGGTGGTAATTAATTACATTGTCGCTATTCAAAGAAATGTTCAACTCAGCCGAATTAATACGTCGCACCGCGTTACCACAAGTAATCATTTCTTTGAAATTATTTAATAAACATTTCAAGTTCTCAAGGTAATTGCCCGTAACATTTTCGAGTGCCGGCGATAATTCATCAATTGTCAGAGTGTTTATTTTAAATTTCTTTGATTTATGTTCGATTTTGTTTGTGCGTGTTAATCGGGCGCCAGAACCGTCCGTGATTATGTTGATGTCATCATGAAGTAATGCATTGCGACCGATAATAGCGTCGTATTCCATATCTGGGTCACGTACCAAGAAAAACAATAATTCGATGGACACATTTTCAGATTCAACAATTACTGTCGTTCTCCCGTACGTATTTAGAAAACCACCACCCAGACCCCTTAATTTCATTATATGGGGTTCAAAAGGACATCCGATGGACAAAGCAATCTTTTCACGCATTAAAGAACAATCTGCACCAGTGTCAATTAAGCAATAAAGTGGTTTACCTCTGATAACCACTAATGATAAATTTTGAAAAGCGTTATTAGTGTTACAAAAATTAATTTTTCCATTATTTCCGCGTTCTGCACGTTGCTTTGTCCAACAAGAGTCTTCCCTGTGACCATTCTTTTTACAGAATTCACAAAAAATAATTTTTCCATTATTTCCGCGTTCTGCACGTTGCTTTGACCAACAAGAGTCTTCCCTGTGACCATTCTTTTTACAGAATTCACAAAAAATAATTTTTCCATTATTTCCGCTTTCTGCACGTTGCTTTGTCCAACAAGAGTCTTCCCTGTGACCATTTTTATTACAGAATTCACAAGGTGTACTATTACGCAAAGTGTCTCGATTATTATAATTTAAAACATTGTGAACTTTATTATTGTCAAAAACATTTGTAGGTCTCATGAATTTTCGTTTTTTACAAGCCGAATGAATATGCCCCGTTTCTTTACAAATAAAACAGCGCTTAGAAATGTTAACAAAAGAACTTGTACTTTGTACAGGCGTTGTTGTTTCCAAGTGCCGCTTTCGCGAAGTTTTTGTATAAGCTGATAATAAAACTATTATTCGCTTGTTTTTTTTACTCCACTATTTAAAGCCCCCATTTTAACAGGTGTCTCGCCAATCTCGCCAATAATCAATTCAATTAGTTCCGTTTCCGTAAATTTAATTTTAGTACGTTGCAAAAACAATAATTTTTCCCTTACATACTAACAATATGTATCGAAACTCTCACTAGTTAATTGAACAGCTTTCTTCAATTTTTCGGCCAGGTTTCTTTTTGCTGGATAGATATCGATCAGGTCGGCCTTAAAATTCTCCCAATCACGATATTCAGGTTCCCAATTTTCAAACCAGGTGAGAGCAGTTCCCCTCAGTTGTTTTCCAGCACGTGCCACCATTTCACGAGCACTCCATTTAAATTCAAGGCCCATTTGCTCAATTTCGTTGCACCAACTTTCCGCACCAGAATCTGATTTATCAGGGTTGAAAACCGGTAATGCGATGTCACTAGAATTGCGATTTGCACTCGATATTGTTTCTTGCAACTTTTTAAATGTTTCTAACATAACTGTGGAAAATTCTTCCATTGTGAAGCACTGGTACTATCCCACTTCTGATATTAACTTTTATTTTAAACAAACTCAATAAACACAACGCTCACAACAATTATTACAATGCAATTCAGATAAAATAACACAACGCCATTAATTGACAACTACTAGGCTACTAATAACGCTCAATGCGCCAGATACACACGCCGATCAGGGTATTACTGTCCTAAGTGTGTCTCGACGTGCGGGGATCTCACACATCGTCACCTTCCCTTTCCATCCTAGAAGGAACATTTTCGATGCTTGATTCCCTCCCTTGACCGCTAGGCCCCGAAGTTGTCACCAAATTTGATTCGCCGCTAACACGTATTAACGTATTTATTAAGTATTTTGAGTTTAAAAAATGTTTTAATATTAAATAAAATGTTTTATTTTATGATTTATCATAAAAATTTTAGTTGTAGATTGGCGGCATTTAAAAATGTAGCGATGGTGGCGTTAATACGTAAGTACCTTCGTCATTTAAAAACGGAATTTAAGTTACTTTTCATTTGATTAGTTAGTTGTTGAATTATTTAATTATCAAGGATGATGAAGATGAACTGTTTGCAGATTCACAACTAATTTATATAGGATTAAAACACTTATAAAAAGTAATGTTTGATGCACTATTTTTTGTTTGATGCACTTTGGCACACACAAAAAAAAACAAAATTTTGTAACATCATTTCGTGCCCGTTTCAAACCATTCGCGTTTTAAACCCCTTTGGGTACGTGTACCACGCTTTGGGAAACACTGATCTAGAGAGCCCTCGGTTAAACGCATCTTACCTCCCGGGAACTTGGTGAGGGAGGCTTTTCGTTGTCCCGATTGGTTATCCCCTTTTCCCTACACTACTTGGTCCTGACGCCAAGTAACACCAAGGAAAAACCGGCCTCGTTATTCTTCTATTTAAGGGGAAAAACAGCGTTGTTATTCGGAGAAAACCGAACACCTGGGTCCGCTCTATCCCTCTCATAAAACGGTCTGGGCCAGATTATAGGAATAATCTTTGAGGAAAGACCGAAAAGATTAGTTTGAGGAAAACCCGCATCTCTGTTGCAGTCTGGGATGACATTAATATTAAAATAACATAATAATAATAAATTAATGAGTCCCTACAGGACCCCCCTGCTAGTGATTAATGATACAAGTGTATAATGCACGAAGTTACAAAATTGCAGATTATCGGTGGTTACATTGTCGAGGAAACAAAACGGTTTCGGTGTTTGATTACCGGGTTTGTCCGTAGCCCGCCTGGTAAATCTAACGCGGCGTCCTGATCTTGTTCGGAGGCCTGGGTCGGTGTTGGGATTGACAGGTTGAGGTGCAAGCGCTGGTGCTGGCGCTGGTTGCCGGGGAGCTAGGGTGTTGTCCGGGGGTCGGAGTCGCTCTCCAGCTCTGGTTTTTCGATGTTCTCGTCGATGATGTACGCAGGTTTGAGTCTATCGATCGTAACTGGTACGTGTCTTCCCCGCATCAAGAGAATGAAAACCTTGGCATTGCGAGAAATAACTTCGTACGGGCCATCGTACGGCAGTTGGAGAGGTCCCTTTGGTGCGTCGTGGCTCACAAAAACGTGGGTAGCAGTGACGAGATCCTTGAAGACGAAGATTCTGCTCTCACCGTGCCTGGACCCACTTACTGGACGGAGTGTCTCGAAGCGTTGACGAAGTTCTTTTACGAATTCAGCGGAGTTGTCGACCTCTCGGATCGCTCGGGATACCAGGAGTTCACCGGGAAGGCGGAGGGGCTGACCGTAGACCATCTCTACTGTTGTTGCCTGTAAGTCGTCCTTCCAGGCTGTGCGTATGCCAAGTAGCACCATTGGGAGCGTCTCAGTCCACCGATTAGCCTGCAAACATTTGATTGCGCTTTTTAGCTGCCGATGAAAACGTTCGACTATGCCATTGGCCGCCGGGTGGTACGCCGTTGTGTGCAGGTGTGTCGTCCCTAGGAGTTGGTTGAGGCAGCGGAACAGGTGGGACTTGAACTGCCTGCCTTGGTCGGTGGTGATCCGGAGAGGTGTGCCAAAACGTGTAACCCAGCTGTTGTAGAAAGCGCGGGCCACGGTATCGGCTTCCTGGTCCTGTAGGGGGATTGCCTCCGGCCATCGCGAGAAGCGATCAACGCAGGTTAGGCAGTACCTGTATCCTTGCGAGTACGGCATAATGGTCAGGTCCAGAGGAACGTGCTCGAACCGGCGGGAAGGTGCTGCAAATGAGCCGACTGGAGCGGATACATGCCTGGTGACCTTAGCTTGTTGACACTGGATACAAGCTCGTGCCCAGGTGCGACAGTTCACGTTGATGGAGGTCCAAACGTAGCGCTGTGTCATCAGTTTCGTTGTTGCCCTGACCCCAGGATGAGACAGCCCGTGGATGGCGTCGAAGGCTGCCCTGCGGAACGGTGCCGTGAGGAAAGGCCTGGCAGAGGGTGTTTGACGTCGCAGAAGATCGCGACGTCTGAACCCGGAATGCTGATTTGTCGCAAGTCCAGCTCCGAGCTGTCGTCTTGCAAGAATCCTTGAAGTTCTTGTAGCTGCGATGCCGCCGGAGCCTCGAAGTCCATTGGAACAGTGATCTCGTCAACCCTGGATAGAGCATCGGCGACGACGTTGTCTTGTCCCGTGATGTGCTTGATGTCGGTTCTGAATTGGCTAATCAAGTCCAGGTGACGGAATTGGCGTGACGAGCATTTGTCGGACCTCTGGCGAAAAGAGAAAATTAGCGGCTTGTGGTCCGTCAGAATGGTGAACGGACGGCCCTCAACCATGTGCTTGAAATGCTGGACAGCACAGTAAATCGCTAGGAGCTCCCGATGGTATGCGCTATACTTGTTCTCGGAGCCACTAAGCTTCTTTGAAAAGAATCCAAGCGGCTCCCAGTGATCGTCGACTCGTTATTGAAGGACGGCGCCTATGCTGTAGTCCGACACGTCACACGCCGGGTCGAGGGGCGGCCAGCTCCTCCTTGCACTGCATGAAGGCGGCCTCGGCTCCGTTGCTCCAATAAATCGGCGTGCTCCCCTTGATGTCACCTTTGAGAAGGTCGTTGATGGTCGCCTGTGTTTTAGCAGCCTTGGGTAGAAACCTGCGATAAAAATTGAGCATCCCCAGGAACTGCCGTAGTCCCATGGCAGTTTTCGGCTTCTCGTATTCTCGGATAGCGGCGATGTTTTCGGGAAGCGGTTCTGTTCCTCTCTCGGAGACGCGGTACCCCAGAAACTGTATGGTTGCTGCGCTTGTTGGGGTTGATCACGACGCCAAATTGCTGCAAGCGTTCGAACAGGATTTGCAGATGACTACGATGTTCCTCTTCGGACGATGATGCCACCCAGATGTCGTCTATGTAAGCGTAGCAGAAATCCAAACCGCGGAGGACCTCGTCGATGAACCGCTGGAACGTTTGCGCGGCGTTTCGCAACCCGAAGCTCATGGACGGAAACTCGAATAGTCCGAATGGTGTGGTATTGGCCGTCTTAGGGACGTCTTCTTCAGCGACTGGAATTTGGTGTTAAGCTCTTACCAGATCGATCGAGGTGAAGGTCTTCTTCCCACTGAGCGTCTGCGCGAAGTCTTCGATGTGGCGCACCGGGTAACGATACGGGATGGTGCGTGCGTTGAGAGCGCGATAATCTCCACAAGGTTTTCGTCGCCTTTCTTTGGCACCATGTGTAACGGAGAAGTTCAACTGCTCTCGGACGGGCGGCAAAACGAGAGAAAAGGTCGAAAGAGGCGAACGGGACAAATAGACAGAAAAATAGACGACAGAGCTTTTCCCTGAAGTAATACTACGGTGGTTTCCAGGGGAAAGTGGGAGAAAATGTGTTTGGTTATACTGTGTCTTTTTGTCTAGTCTTGTCTGTCTAGTCTTGTCTGTCTAGTCTTGTCTGTCTAGTCTTGTCTGTCTAGTCTTGTCTGTCTAGTCTTGTCTGTCTAGTCTTGTCTGTCTAGTCTTGTCTGTCTAGTCTTGTCTGTCTAGTCTTGTCTGTCTAGTCTTGTCTGTCTAGTCTTCTCTGTCTAGTCTTGTCTGTCTAGTCTTGTCTGTCTAGTCTTGTCTGTCTAGTCTTCTCTGTCTAGTCTTGTCTGTCTAGTCTTGTCTGTCTAGTCTTGTCTGTCTAGTCTTGTCTGTCTAGTCTTGTCTGTCTAGTCTTGTCTGTCTAGTCTTGTCTGTCTAGTCTTGTCTGTCTAGTCTTGTCTGTCTAGTCTTGTCTGTCTAGTCTTGTCTGTCTAGTCTTGTCTGTCTAGTCTTGTCTGTCTAGTCTTGTCTGTCTAGTCTTGTCTGTCTAGTCTTGTCTGTCTAGTCTTGTCTGTCTAGTCTTGTCTGTCTAGTCTTGTCTGTCTAGTCTTGTCTGTCTAGTCTTGTCTGTCTAGTCTTGTCTGTCTAGTCTTGTCTGTCTAGTCTTGTCTGTCTAGTCTTGTCTGTCTAGTCTTGTCTGTCTAGTCTTGTCTGTCTAGTCTTGTCTGTCTAGTCTTGTCTGTCTAGTCTTGTCTGTCTAGTCTTGTCTGTCTAGTCTTGTCTGTCTAGTCTTGTCTGTCTAGTCTTGTCTGTCTAGTCTTGTCTGTCTAGTCTTGTCTGTCTAGTCTTGTCTGTCTAGTCTTGTCTGTCTAGTCTTGTCTGTCTAGTCTTGTCTGTCTAGTCTTGTCTGTCTAGTCTTGTCTGTCTAGTCTTGTCTGTCTAGTCTTGTCTGTCTAGTCTTGTCTGTCTAGTCTTGTCTGTCTAGTCTTGTCTGTCTAGTCTTGTCTGTCTAGTCTTGTCTGTCTAGTCTTGTCTGTCTAGTCTTGTCTGTCTAGTCTTGTCTGTCTAGTCTTGTCTGTCTAGTCTTGTCTGTCTAGTCTTGTCTGTCTAGTCTTGTCTGTCTAGTCTTGTCTGTCTAGTCTTGTCTGTCTAGTCTTGTCTGTCTAGTCTTGTCTGTCTAGTCTTGTCTGTCTAGTCTTGTCTGTCTAGTCTTGTCTGTCTAGTCTTGTCTGTCTAGTCTTGTCTGTCTAGTCTTGTCTGTCTAGTCTTGTCTGTCTAGTCTTGTCTGTCTAGTCTTGTCTGTCTAGTCTTGTCTGTCTAGTCTTGTCTGTCTAGTCTTGTCTGTCTAGTCTTGTCTGTCTAGTCTTGTCTGTCTAGTCTTGTCTGTCTAGTCTTGTCTGTCTAGTCTTGTCTGTCTAGTCTTGTCTGTCTAGTCTTGTCTGTCTAGTCTTGTCTGTCTAGTCTTGTCTGTCTAGTCTTGTCTGTCTAGTCTTGTCTGTCTAGTCTTGTCTGTCTAGTCTTGTCTGTCTAGTCTTGTCTGTCTAGTCTTGTCTGTCTAGTCTTGTCTGTCTAGTCTTGTCTGTCTAGTCTTGTCTGTCTAGTCTTGTCTGTCTAGTCTTGTCTGTCTAGTCTTGTCTGTCTAGTCTTGTCTGTCTAGTCTTGTCTGTCTAGTCTTGTCTGTCTAGTCTTGTCTGTCTAGTCTTGTCTGTCTAGTCTTGTCTGTCTAGTCTTGTCTGTCTAGTCTTGTCTGTCTAGTCTTGTCTGTCTAGTCTTGTCTGTCTAGTCTTGTCTGTCTAGTCTTGTCTGTCTAGTCTTGTCTGTCTAGTCTTGTCTGTCTAGTCTTGTCTGTCTAGTCTTGTCTGTCTAGTCTTGTCTGTCTAGTCTTGTCTGTCTAGTCTTGTCTGTCTAGTCTTGTCTGTCTAGTCTTGTCTGTCTAGTCTTGTCTGTCTAGTCTTGTCTGTCTAGTCTTGTCTGTCTAGTCTTGTCTGTCTAGTCTTGTCTGTCTAGTCTTGTCTGTCTAGTCTTGTCTGTCTAGTCTTGTCTGTCTAGTCTTGTCTGTCTAGTCTTGTCTGTCTAGTCTTGTCTGTCTAGTCTTGTCTGTCTAGTCTTGTCTTGTAGTCTTGCCTATCTGACTTGTTCTATGATTACTTAGTTGATTTTATATTGAGTTTTTAAGAAAACCAAACTAAATATAGCGCAAGCGTGGTAATTTCTGTTGCTTTATTTTTATAGTCGCAATACATTTTATTTGTAGATTTAAATCGATTCCCATATGCGCTACACTCAGCTACGCGACGTCCCGCGACATCGCCTGTCAAATAATGATTACATTGTTTTAAATAAGCACGTCGCGTATCTGTCGCGTATCCATGGTGAGAACGTGCCCATTTAAAACAATGTAATCATTATTTGACAGGCGACGTCGCGTGACGTCGCGTAGCTGAGTGTCGCGCATATGAGAACCGGCCTTTATACGTAAAGTGAATTATGAACAAGTCATATATTCTTTGAATTATTCCATAGAAACCTCATAGCTTCCCTATTTTTCTTCATGTTTTTGGTCAATGGTATTTCTTTTACGAACAATATACCACCGCGAAGATGTTTATGATCATGCAATTTATCTGAAACAAAAATAATAAATAGTACTTGAAAAGATTATCCAAAACTTGACAACACTATATAGAGTAAACCTAACAAGACTACTAGAACAAAGCCACACTAGCATAAAAGTTGACTCAGATTCTTACATGCAACAAAGTCATAAATTTCCTTTTCAGTAACATTGGCTAGAGGCTTTTTAACAATCAAAGCGCCAGGCAATTCTCCAGCTCTTTCATCAGGCACTCCAAGAACTCCTACAGCATTCACAGCTGGATGTAAACTTACAACATTTTCAATTTCTGAGGGCGAAACCTAAAATGAGAGTAAACACTTTAACAATTTAGTTTTACTCTAAATTGACCTTTTTACGGTTAGTTAAGCGCATGCGCATCCGTCAAGTTTGAAAGGCGGGAATATGAAAGTTTCGGGCACATATTTAGTTATACGTCAAAAAGTTCGGGCACTTTTTGACGTATAACATGGCTGAAATTGACAAATGCGCACAAAAAAAATTCATCTATGAAAAGGTCTATTAAATAAACATATTCAACACAATCTCTTAATATAAATGACTCACCTTAAAACTTTTGTATTTAATAATATCCTTTATCCTGTCGACTAAATAAAAGGAATTCTCTTCGTCGTAATACGCAACGTCTCCGGTTCGCAAAAACCCGTCCTCATCGAAAACTTCTTCAGAAATCTTTGCTTCGAGATAACCAGTGATAATTGAATCTCCTCTGATGCAAAGTTCTCCCGGCTTGTTCGGCCCAAGGACTTCACCGGTCTGTATATCGACAATTTTCGCTTCATTGTTAGGAAGAAAGTGACCAACACTGCTCAAATTCTTATTCGAACGATTCATGCAAATGCAACCGGAAGCCTCCGTTGACCCATAGCCATGAGTTATTTGAAAATGCGGAAATCTAAAACGAGCTTAAGACTAGAGACTGGATAATAATTGTACCTAAAACTTTTTAAGACCAGAAAGCAACAAACAAGATCAAAAATAAGACGAGAGGTTAAACGGCATATGCAGTCAAGACCAGACAAGAAGAAGAAAACAAAGGACAGACAAGATTAGGCAACATTTGGTTAGATAAGCCCAAATACAATGATAGAGTACCAACCCTTACCAGACAAGACGAGAAACTAGTAGACAAGACCAGATAATATAAGAGCCGGCAAGACCAGACAAGACCAGATAATACCAAGCAAGATCAGACAAGAGCAGAAAAGACCAGACAAAACTAGGCAAGACCAGACAAGACTCGACAAAACCAGACAAGACTCGTTAAGATCAGACAAGACCCAATGTTTGAAACCAATGCTTGGACCGTGTCTCACGAAAATCAAAACTTTCAATCAAATACAGGGCTGGTCTAATCACTTACCTGTTAGGGCTGCTCGCGTCTCCGCCACGTGTGGATCGTCCTTCCGGCGCCTATTTTAAGGGAGGAAATGAGGATAATGGGTGGAGGGATTCCCTTAAAATTTTTTGTCTTCCAGACGTTGGATGCAGCTTCAGCCCTTTGAGCTCGTGATCACACCCCTGGTTAATTTTACTTGAAACTGAATAACGCGTGCACGTGCCGGTCGAACTTGGCTTCACGCTTCGATCTCGTTCTACACGCTTCGCACATTCAAAGCGTACTGTAATTGTTGTGAGCTCGACCAACGCTCAAGTCAGACAAGATCAGATAGTGCCAGGTAAGACCGAAAAAGGTGAGACAAGAAAATACTTGGCAATATTGTACAGGAAATACAGTTAAGCTAAACATAGCTAAAACATAGTCCAACGTGACTAAACATTTCGATCTATAACTCGGCGGCAGCGTGAGATAATAGGCAGAGATTTGGTTTAAAAAATAAGTTTAGATTGGTACCTCTTACGGAGTTCTTCCAATGAATCCGCTGAAGAAGGAGCAGATCCAATAAGGACTTTTTGAATTGTGCTCAGATCGTATTTCTGTACGATCGGCGAATTGATCAGGAAATTGACGAGCTGAGGCGGTAAAAATACTTTCGTTACTCCGTATTTTTCAATTGTACTTAAGTACGTCTCCGGTTGAAACTTGGACAGTTTAACGAGTTTCAGTCCAGCGAAGAAGTTCAGGAAGATATGCGTCCCAGCGATGTGATAAACTGGTGAAAATGTGATGAACACGTCCTTTTCTGTTGTACCGGAATATTTTGTACTGAAAGTATATAATTAAACTCACAACTTGGAAGTAAGTCGATTTGTTTAATACCTGATTTCTAGTAGAACCATGCGTAAATTTGTGTGGGTGAAAATGGCGCCTTTTGGTAATCCCGTGGTACCAGAAGTAAATAACACGGCAGCGTTAGTTTGGTCGGGATCGAACGAGTCCGGTTCGAAGTCTTCAAAAATTTCATCTTTCATCAAATCATCCAAAGACGAGAAGTTCCTCGATACGTTTGTATTTAGTACCACCACAGTAAGGACATTCAAATCCTTCTCTTTTATGCCCAAAACTTTTTCTAAAGCATTTTCACAAGTTAATATTAAACGCCCGTTAATATTGGCTAACAAATGTTCCAGTTCAACTAGAAGAGATAAGTAATCAAATTCAAAACTATGTAGAACTTAATAACATTTTTTACATAATTACTACTATGTTATACAAACCAGCTTGTAAAGGCCTACTCTCAGCTACGCGACGTCACGCGACATCGCCTGTCAAATAATGATTACATTGTTTTAAATGGGCACGTTCTCACTATGGCTACGCGACGTGCCCATTTAAAACAATCTCATCATTATTTGACTGATTCGACTTGCCCATTTAAAATAACATAATCATTATTTGACAGACGATGTCGCACGACGTCGCGTAGCTGAGTGTCGCACATATGCGAATCGACCTTTATGCTGCGTCCATACGCTTGGCAAAGTTACAAATCCAAAATCCAAACGTTTGTTAAATATTTGCATTGAGTTGTTTGTTTTAAGTAGTTTGCATCGAGTGTTGTTTAATCGAGCATTTGTTGCCTTAGTGCTCATCCACGTTGACTCGCGGGCGCGGTGGCGGGCGCGGTCACGAAATATCAAACATATGGCGTAGTATCGAAGTGTTCACGTACGAAACGCACGTGCGGTCTAAGTAGCGGGCAAGCTAACGACTGGCGCGCGCGGCGCGCTCCCGGCAATATCAAACGCGTGAGATGTTTGTGTGTGTTCACGTCGAACTGGCGGCGGAACGCGCGGTTCATTTGCGACGTCTGTAAGTTCAACCAGTATGAACTTATCGCTAGAAATGTTAGCATGTTTTCATCACGTCTTTCAATACAGAAGAGTTTATTAGTGCTGTTCAGTTTAGTATACTAACCAAAACTTAAACTTAGGTTAGTATACTAGTAGGGAAAGATAGTATGTTCTGGACCCACCTCCCGCACCTTATGGGAAATTACATGTAAATCTTGGTCCAAGCACCTTATGGGAAAATCCTATACAAAATAGTACAGTACATGTGCCAGCCTTGAACAGCTTTCAATCAGCTTTAAACAGCTTTGAATCAGCTTTAAACAGCTTTCGATCAGCATTCAACAGCTTTCAATTTAAAGCTGATCGAAAGCTGTTTAAAGCGGATCGAAAGCTGTTCAAGGCTGCCACATGTACTGTACTATTTTGTATAGGATTTTCCCATAAGGTGCTTGGACCAAGATTTACATGTAATTTCCCATAAGGTGCGGAGGTGGGTCCAGAACATACTATCTTTCCCTACTTATACTAACCTAACCTAACCTGGCAACAATTCACACTCGCGCAAACGCCTGGCGGCCAGTGTGAACGCAAACTCGCCACGTCTACCGCGCCCGCACCCGCGCGTTCCTACGTGAACAAACACTTATCCACACGCCTGTGTTTATTTAAGGTTTGAGGTTTGCGGCAAACGTGTGGACGCACCATTATATGTTTTTGTTCTTTCCACTCTACTTTTTCAATTCAAAGGGCCGAAAGACCTCATGTCGCTATGGCTTCATACTATCCGGATAATAAATTTTTATTATTATTATTATATATTTTTACTTACATTTTGTGCTGTCGGGATTTAACATGTACAATGTATGGCCGTTGTATAGGCAGGCCAAGTAGGCAACACAAAAGTCGAAATTTAAATCTGAAATACATATTATGGATTCGTTTCTTCGAAAGCCAAGCCGTTTTAAGCTCAATGCAAGCCTGGCACTCTTTGTGACAAGGTCCCTATATGTTATGGATTTATCGGTATCTGTATCCACCTGGAACATATCGATGCCTTAGCTCAAAAATGTGTTAAGTGCAAAAAACGAAATTTTACAGGGCTCAAAATAAAGTCACAAAACTAGTATTTAAATTTGAGTTTAATAAGTGAAAATGAGTTATTCGCATAATATTTGTTTGTGTTTGTGCGAATAACTCGTTTTGACTTAATAGGAGAAGCATGTTTAAATTAATATTAACACCTAACCACCTGACATACGTCGCTCAGACCCAAAGTAGCAGTAATTTTCTTACCTGAGACGTTTGGCAGGTGGTTAAGGGTTAATTAATTATTAATTATCTGGTCTTGTCAGCTCTTTCTGTTCTTATCTGGCCTAGTCGGGTCTAGTCTGATCTTGTCTGATTTTGTTTGTTAATCTATGGTCTGGTGTCTGGAAAATGTGTCGTTTGATGACTTCGAAGTAAATTTGCAGGCTTCCTGTAAAACAATTATTAATTATTTATCTATACGGATGCAAGTAGATAGAAAGTGGATGCAAGTAGATGAAAAGTGGATGCCAGAAAATTGAACTCTGGTTTATATAAATGAAATGCTGGATGTTTCACGTGATTATGTTTATTAAATTAAAACGACAAACAAACCTAAGAAATTGATTAGACCACGCTTCATAATTTATTATTCTCTCCGCTCGCGCACCGCTGATAAGCTAGCAGAAGTTGTAATCAGCGCTAGACAGCCAGCTGCGTCTAATCTCCAAGCCAGGGCAGTAAATCAAAATAAAAACGCAGATTATTAAGTTAAACGAATATACAATCAAAAATATATTTTAGTTAAATTAAACAATCCCTTATATAGTTTAATTCAGTTTTATCTAGTCTCTTTCTATCTAGCCCCGTCTATCTAATCCCATGTATCTAGCCCCGTGTATCTAGCTTCATGTTTTTAGTCCCGTCTATCTTTTTCTTTTTTTTTTCAGAGAGGAGGGGGAATGCATTGTTGCACACCGGATATTCAAACCCGTGTAGTGTGGGGCTCTCTGATCGAGTTCTTCGTGACCAGCATACCCACTAAACCCCCTCCTCTGTCTCTACACTACACTCCACCCGGAACTGCGTGAGCATTACTTCAGGTGGGTGGTGGTGTTTGTACCAATTGCTTCCTTACTGTTATTTTTTATTGTCCTTTACTCGTTTCGATTTCGTCTTTCGTCTTCTGTCGTATTAGTTATGCAGTCGTGTGATAAACCATTTTTCGGTCTTTTCGTCACATATCTAGTCGTCCATGTTAGCTTCTTTGTGTTTCGTGTGATATTATAATCGCCTTCCATTCTCTCTCCATTTGTTCTTTTCCCAACATGATTTCGGTTATGTAAGCTTGTACTGCATCCTAGTTATGCTCACTTTCTAACATAACTTCCATGATGTTCTGTTCTTCTAGTTTTGTACCGCCTAGTGTCTCCGCGAGTCGAGTTCTTTCGTTCTCGGATTCTGTACACATGAAGATAGTGTGTTGTGCGTCGTCTGGGATATGACCGCAATAAAAACACTCCGCCGTGTCTCTTTTTTTAAACCGTTCGAGGTATGCGTTGAAGCATCCATGACCAGTGAGTGCCTGTGTAAGATGGTAACTCATATGTCCGTGTGACCTTTCATACCATGCTGTTACGTTAGGGATAAGTCTGTATGTCCACCTGCCACTAGTGTCGTTATCCCATCTTGTCTGCCATCGGTCCATGAGTCTCTTACGTGCTCTCTCCTTAGCGGCTGCTCTTTCGTGTTTTACTTCTTTTTTCGCCCTGTGTTGTTGCAGGTCTTCGTAGACTTCTTGTTTCTCGCGAATCAGTAAGTCTATTGGGGGTGTGCTTGCAAGTACCAGCGCCGCAGCCTCCGAAACCGTTCTGTAGGCAGAAATTACTCTTAGAGCACTTCTTCTCTGTACTCCTGTAAGTTGTTTTCTCGCTCCAATCTTTTTCGTTACGCCCGCCCATATTTCCGCCGCGTAGAGAATTTTTGAGTGTACTACATTGTTGAGAAGTTTCCGTTTCAATTCCCTCGGTCCTCCAATGTTCGGCATCAACCTTACCAGAGCTGTCACTGTAGACGCTGCCTTTTTCGATGTTTTGGCTATATGGTCTGTGTATCTCAGACCGCTATTGAGTTGGACGCCAAGGTACCTCAATGATTTCGATAAAGGGATATTTTGCCCTTCCAGAACGAATTTCGGTGGGGTGAATAGTCTCTTATCCGTGATAAGTATTGCTTCTGTTTTATGAACTGCCATTGTTAGACCCTGCTCTTTTAACCAATTATTTGCCCGCCGAAGGGTTTCGTTAGTTGCTAGTTCTAGTGTACTTATTTCCTTTGCAGTCACTACCACTGCGGCGTCATCTGCGAACCCAACTATTTGCGCTGTTCTAGGCAAGTCTAGGTTTAGCAAGCCATCGTACATAATGTGAACAAGAATGGTGCCAAGACCGATCCTTGTGGGACACCCGCCGTTACCTCATACTCAACTTCACCTTCGTCCGTGTGGTATATCAACCGTCGGTCGCTCAAGTAGCTGCATATCATCTTTCTCAAGTATTCTGGTGTCTGTCTTGATGCTATACATCCCACCTTGATGATTACATCCCACCTTGCTGAATTAAAGGCGTTTTTAACGTCAAGGGTCACTAATGCACAATAACCTTTCGATTGCCGTGTTCCATTTTTGACCTTTTCTGCTGCTCTAATTACTTCAGCAATAGCGTCCACGGTTGATCGACTTTTTCGAAAACCATACTGCCATTGGGACAGTCCTCCGTTGTTTTCGATATATGTCTCAAGTCTCCTAAGTATTAGTCTTTCAAAAAGTTTCCCTATGTTGTCCAGGACCGATCGATATGCCGGTCGGTATGACGATGGTACTTCTAATGGTTTGTCCCCTTTTCTCAGTAAGACGAGTTTTTGTCTTTTCCATTGCGTAGCGAAAATTCCCTTTCGAAGACACGCATTGTAAGTTTCCAGCAACAACTCTGGCCACATTTCCACCACTTCTGTGATGATCTCATTTGGAATATTGTCTGGACCAGGTGCTTTCCCTGAGAGTAATCGTTTCCTAGCCTCAAAGATCTCCTCTACGCTGAAAGGTGTTACGAGATTTTCAGTGGTATGCCATTTTTCTGCCGGTCTTCGTTCGTGAACTGGAAATAGTGTGGTAACTATTTCTCTCATCCGTTGTGGGCACGATATCCCAGGTATCAGTTGTCTACCCATTAGTTTTTTCGTAGCAATTCGATATGGGAGGCCCCATGGGTCTTCATTTATGGATTGGCAAAGTTCGAGCCAGCATTTCTGCTTGCTATTTTTGATGGCCATGCGCAATTCCTTTCTCGCTTTTTTTAAATTCGCGTCTAGGTTCACTTCTTGTCCAGCCATCCTGTCTGTTGTGCTTTGCCGCCGTCTTCTGTGGCGTTGGGCGGACCTGCGTGCCGTAACTTCTTCCTTAGATTATTGATTTCAGCGTTCCGCCAGTAAACTGACTTTTTTCCATTTAAGGCAAATTTGCGCTTTGGCATCGAAGCATCACACGCTGTTGTAATGGTTTCGATCGCATATTCTACAAGTCCATCTACGTCACCTATCTCTGAGAGTCTTTGCAACTCTCCATGCGTCTTGGCTACTTCCAGTTTCGCTCTTAGCTGAGTGCTATCGAGTTTCTTCACCAGCCATCCGTTTCTGTTTCCATGTTCGATGGTAGTGTTTCTCTGTTGACTCTTTGGTTTCGTTTTCAGGCTAAATTCCAGATACTGGTGGTCGCTAAGGGTGGCGTCCTCTAGTACTCTCCACCTCTCCACCCTAGGCGCGATGCCTTCCGATGTTAATGTAACGTCAATAACCGATCCAGTATTTCCTCTTCGGAATGTAAAAGAGTTTCCCTCGTTAAGGATCACTAGGTCCAGTCTTGCTATCATTTCAGACAGAACTTCGCCTCTTCTATCCATTATTCTTGAGCCCCATTCTGGTGATTTGCAATTAAAATCACCTGCCACAAGAACTTCACTGTTCGCCGATCTCAGATTCTCTTCCAGCTCATCTATCTGCCTTAGGAAATCTTCGTGGTCAATATTTGGTGAGATATAGCAGCTATATACTCTTAAACCTTCGATATCGATCCATACAAAGTTGGATGTCTGCTTACTAACTTCCCTGATTCGTAGGTTCTGATTTAGCACGGCGATGGCTGCTCTACCTGTCTCATCCTGGAACCATGAGCCTGTATCCAGACATCTATATTGCTCGCTGATTATTAGCACATCCGTACATTTTTCCGCAGCAAGTCCCGTCTATCTAGTCCCATGTATCTAGCGCCATGTATCTAACCCCGTCTATCTAGCCCCATGTATCTAGCCTCGTCTATCTAGTCTCATGTATCTAGCCCCATCTATCTAGTCTCATGTATCTAACCCCGTCTATCTAGTCTCATGTATCTAGCCCCGTCTATCTAGTCTCATGTATCTAGCCTCGTCTGTCTAGTCTCATGTATCTAGCGCCGTCTGTCTAGTCTTATATCTAGCCTCGTCTATCTAGTCTCATGTATCTAGCCCCATGTATCTAGCCTCGTCTGTCTAGTCTCATGTATCTAGCCCCGTCTGTCTAGTCTCATGTATCTAACCTCGTCTATCTAGTCTCATGTACCTAGCCTCATGTATCTAGTCTCATGTACCTAGCCCCATGTATCTAGTCCCGTCTATCTAGTCTCATGTATTTAGTCCCGTCTATCTTGTCTCATGTATTTAGTGTCATGGATCTAGCCCCGTCTGTCTAGTCTCATGTATCTAGCCTCGTCTATCTAGTCTCATGTATCTAGCCCCATCTATCTAGTTTCATGTATCTAACCCCGTCTATCTAGTCTCATGTATCTAGCCCCATGTATCTAGCCTCGTCTGTCTAGTCTCATGTATCTAGCGCCGTCTGTCTAGTCTCATGTATCTAGCCTCGTCTATCTAGTCTCATGTATTTAGTCCCGTCTATCTAGTCTCATGTATTTAGTCCCGTCTATCTAGTCTCATGTATCTAGCCCCGTCTATCTAGTCTCATGTATATAGCCTCGTCTGTATAGTCTCATGTATCTAGCGCCGTCTGTCTAGTCTTATATCTAGCCTCGTCTATCTAGTCTCATGTATCTAGCCCCATGTATCAAGCCTCGTCTGTCTAGTCTAATGTATCTAGCCCCGTCTGTCTAGTCTCATGTATCTAACCTCGTCTATCTAGTCTCATGTACCTAGCCCCATGTATCTAGTCTCATGTACCTAGCCCCATGTATCTAGTCCCGTCTATCTAGTCTCATGTATTTAGTCCCGTCTATCTAGTCTCATGTATTTAGTGTCATGGATCTAGCCCCGTCTGTCTAGTCTCATGTATCTAGCCTCGTCTATCTAGTCTCATGTATCTAGCCCCATCTATCTAGTCTCATGTATCTAACCCCGTCTATCTAGTCTCATGTATCTAGCCCCATGTATCTAGCCTCGTCTGTCTAGTCTCATGTATCTAGCGCCGTCTGTCTAGTCTCATGTATCTAGCCTCGTCTATCTAGTCTCATGTATCTAGCCCCATGTAACTAGCCTCGTCTGTCTAGTCTCATGTATCTAGCCCCGTCTGTCTAGTCTCATGTATCTAACCTCGTCTATCTAGTCTCATGTATCTAGCCCCATGTAACTAGCCTCGTCTGTCTAGTCTCATGTATTTAGTCCCGTCTATCTAGTCTCATGTATTTAGTATCATGGATCCAGCCCCGTCTGTCTAGTCTCATGTATCTAGCCTCGTCTATCTAGTCTCATGTATCTAGCCCCATCTATCTAGTCTCATGTATCTAACCGCGTCTATCTAGTCTCATGTATCTAGCCCCGTCTATCTAGTCTCATGTATTTAGTCCCGTCTATCTAGTCTCATGTATTTAGTGTCATGGATCTAGCCCCGTCTGTCTAGTGTCATGTATTTAGTTTCGCTGATGTATGCAACCAACTTCACACCTCATTTGTCTCTACAGGATTTAATTTTGAATTTCCCCGCCTCGCGTCTATTTTTTGAATTTTCCCGCGCATCTGAAAATGGAGGCCGGAAATCGAACCCGGAAACCGGAAGTCGAAACCGGATGTCGAAACCGGAAGTCTAAACCGGAAGTACCAAGGTCAAGGTTAGGGGTCAAAGGTCATCGCGCATGCGCATGACAGTGGAGGTGGAGGTTTTAGAAGGAACTATCTTTCCCTACTAAAGTGGCATGTCCACACTATGGGCCATCTTTATTTTCTTTATCACACGCTTATCAGTGCCTGCTGCTTGTTGTCATGATAACACTGATTTTTATTGAGATATTAATTTATTGAAATATTAGTTTTTTTAAATAATTAGTTTTCTATAACTAGAAATAGCTGTTTATTATTAATCATGGCAAAATCGAAGAAATTATAAATTTCAACTTTATTAAATTTGAATATTAACTTTATAATTTCAATTCAAAATTTGAAATTAGTTTATATCAACAATGTATGGCCCATTCATGCACATCTAGAATGGTCCATCTAGATGGACCACTGTGTGTATGTGTCCATTCAGGCCATCATAATAGTCCATGATAATGGTGACCATCATAATGGCCCACTATGAGCCATAGTGTAGAGGAGCCATTACAGTGCAGCACGTGGCTAGTGTATCACGCAGAAACAAGTCCAAACGAGTCCGCTTCATTCGAAGATGTATTCAGTTTTTTTTTTTTGCGTGAATTACATGAACATAAGTTATTTAAATAGTTAGCATTTAATATGTTAATAGTTTTATAATTAGTGTAAGGCATTGCAGCCTATAGTGTTTAAAGGAAACTAGTAAACGACCCCGGAAAACAAAGATTTGTTTTTGGCGGTTTTTCTAGGCAGATTTTGATTGATAACTCTACGAATCTAAAATTTACTTTTAGATGTAATTATATTATATAGGGATATAACATTGGTACAGTTATTCATCGCTGGAAAAAAAAACAATTTTACAGGTAAGTTATTTACTGAATAATCTCTTTGAAAATAGAATTTTTATAATCTATAGAAGGAAATTAATTTTTTAGAAATAATATTTAAATTCATTATCTACTTGATTTTGTTACAGAAGATGACAAATTAAACGACTCGAAAATCGTACAAGTAGATAATCTACTTTAATCATTTTGTCAGTTGTTACATTCATTTACATTTATCAGTTGTTATATTGATCGTTTATGTACTGTTATTGAAATTAAAAACCTTGCGAAAACTGGTAGTAGCATCTACTCACGATGGCGATTTTCAAGTTTGCCGGCATGATAAACCCTCTGTAAAAAAACTTATCAAAGCGGAGACGATTGTTGAGCTTATTAAGGCTACCAAGTCTAAATTGTTAGTAGGGAAAGGTAGTATGTTCTGGAACCGCCTCCGCCTCCCGACCAGTGCGCATGCGCGAACAGAGGATTTAACCCTGATCAAACCTGTTTATTAGCTGATTAAACCTGTATATTAGCTGATTAAACCTGATTATCAGCTGATTAAACCTGATTATTAGCTGATCAAACCTGTTTATTAGCTGATTAAATCCTCTGTTCGCGCATGCGCACTGGTCGGGAGGCGGAGGCGGTTCCAGAACATACTACCTTTCCCTACTATTGTTATTGACGGACAGCGAGTATAAGGTTTTATGATTCATTCTCATTATTACTATAACACCTATGATCATTTTAGTTCATTTTGTAATGTATTGGTTTATCGTTTAACTAGATTTATATGGAAGATTTCACTGAAATAGATGACGATGAAATACTGCAAGAATTGACTTTAACGAGCAAAGAACAACTGGTATTAATTCTTGTTTCCGATTGGATTGATTGGGATGGCGATTTATCAACAAAAACCAATCAAGTGTCTAAAGGTAAAAACTAAATTTGTATCAGTATTTTTAACTGATGTGTCAAAGTAAGCAGGGAAAGATCCTTCGCTCTAAATCCACCGCCACCACAATCATGCGCATGCGCGATGACCTTTAACCCCTAACCCAACCTTGACCTTGACCCCTAACCTGACCTTGACCTTTGAACTTCCGGTTTAGACTTCAGGTTTCCGGCTTCGACTTCCGGTTTCGACTTCCGGTTTCCGGTTTCGACTTCCGGCCGCCATTTTCGGAACTTCCAGATGCGCGGGAAAATTCAAAATATAGACGTGTGGCGGGGAAATTCAAAATTAGATCCTGTTGAGACAAATGAGGTGTGAAGTTGGTTGCATACATCAACGGGACTAAATACACGAGACTAGATAGACGGGCTAGATACATGAGACTAGATACATGAAACTAGATACATGGAGCCAGACAGACGAAGCTTAAGTTTGCCTTGTTCGGCCTTCGACCTTGTTCGGTATTGTCCGGCCTAAAACCAATAATCTCATTTGAATCAATCCGTAATATGTTTGCAATCAATTATGTATGCATACAGGATTGTTCGCTACCCATCCGCAACTCATTTTGAATTTTCTCCGCTTGTCTGTCTGTCTAATCTAGTCTGTCTAGTCTAGTCCCTCTATTATTGCCTGGTGTTATGACTGGCAAACATCCGGTTGCGTCTAATCAACAAGCCGTAAAGTAATAATATAAACATTATTAACAATTATAAGAAAAACAATAGAAAATATATTTTATTTAAATTAAACAATCCCTTATATATTTTAGTTCAGTCTAATCTAGTTTCATGTATTTAGCTTGGTCTGTCTAATCTCATGTATTTAGCCCCCATCTGTCTAGCTTCATCTAATTAGTCTCGTCTAGTCTTGTATGTCTAGTCTTGTCTGTCCAGTCTTGTCCATTACATATAAATTGAGGGAAAAGGTCAACTGTAATTATTTATTCGTTAATCAGCCAATCATCATCGAGGTAATTAGTTTAGCAATATCTGCCGCGGCGGATGACGTCATCAACTGTGGGGTAGGCGGTCGGGCGGTATCTCGCTTAAGGCACATGCTAGAGCCGTTCTGACACCAGATTTGATTTTTCTCATCAAATGGTTTAGTCTAGTCTGTCTAGTCTCATGTATTTAGTCCCGTTGATGTATCTAGCCCCGTCTATCTAGTCTCATGTATCTAGCCCCGTCTGTCTAGTCTCATGTATTTAGCTTCGTCTGTCTGGCTCCATGTATCTAGTTTCATGTATCTAGTCTCATGTATCTAGCCCGTCTATCTAGTCTCGTGTAATTAGTCCCGTTGATGTATGCAACCAACTTCACACCTCATTTGTCTCAACAGGATCTAATTTTGAATTTCCCCGCCACACGTCTATATTTTGAATTTTCCCGCGCATCTGGAAGTTCCGAAAATGGCGGCCGGAAGTCGAAACCGGAAACAGGAAGTCGAAACCGGAAACCGGAAGTCGAAACCGGAAGTCGAAGCCGGAAACCGGAAGTCTAAACCGGAAGGTCCAAGTTCAAGGTCAGGTTAGGGGTCAAGGTCAAGGTTAGGTTAGGGGTTAAAGGTCATCGCGCATGCGCATGATTGTGGTGGCGGTGGATTTAGAACGAAGGATCTTTCCCTACTAAAGTAATATCAAAACATTTTAAAACTTGAAATATATATTTTTTTAGCGATAATCCATAATTTAAATTAATTAATTTACATGTCGAAAATCTTTAATTTCTTTATATTTATTGACTACATAAATTACAGAACAATCTGAGACAGTTACTGAGCCAAGTCCATCATCATCACGGCGAGCTTCTGATTTAGACAATATTTATTGCAAATTGTCACCTTCGGTGCAAAAATCACTCCGTACTGGAAAGTTTCTAGATTTCAATGAAAAGAAAAGTCTTATTCATGTGGTTGCAAATTATATGACAAATGAACTCAATGACACCACCCTCACAACGGCGAAGAAAATGGGTCATCAAATAGTTAACAATTACTCAGTTTCTTTTACAGTGAAAATTGGAGGTTTTTCTCTAGAAGGAGCAAGTGCGAGTCTTGGACAGAAAGTTTATGATCGTATCAATTACGTCATGCAAGGTCATCATGGCAGTAGAACTTCACAGGCATATTCATTAGAAGAGTTTTCATTAGAAGACACAACAAACAAACCATAGGCCCATGATGAGTATGGCTGTGTAGCATACTTACCTGAACCTTCCTTGTATTGATAGAAAACCTCTTCTGGGAAATTTGAATTAATAATTTTAGTTGGAATAATTAATTTACAAGTTTGATTCATGATTTTGCAAAATCAACCAGGGCACAGACTGTTTTTTAAGCTGTTATACATTAAATTTAAATAAACTACATTGAATATTTTCTGATTTTAATGCAACTTCCAAAAAATAGTTGTAATTTCGAAAAATGCATAGACAATGAATTTACTAAGGAATTTTGTTATTTTATTACCTATAGTCCATTTTTTTTAAGAATGCAGTACAGGTAAGATAGGGCTTATATGACCTTATTCGCTGATTGGCTTAAATCGAGGAGAAGTTCACACCGACGATATTTACTTCTCCATCTCAACCTCATTTCTCTCTTTCTTTTCACATACATTTGCAGCTGTTAGTTGTCCATGGCTGGCATGTCACTTCACAATTGTCATCCGATCTGTTTGTTTCATTTAGATTTTTTGCGTTTTTCTCCATTTGTTTGTTTGTATTGTATAAGTTATTCAATAATATTAAGATATTCAATCAAACCCTTAATAAATTACCAATTTTATATTCAAGTAACCATATTTGAATTTAGCGCCAAATTTTGTATCTAGATTGAACATTATATATCATAGTGTAAATCAGGTTTCTAGTTACTGCATTCTTTAAAAAAAATGGACTTTATTTTAGTAATTTTACAAAATATATTTATTTTGCAGGTTTTGAAAAATTACAAAACAGGTATAATTGTTACTAGATGCATAATAAAAAGGAGTTTATAAATTTTACATAACAAACATTGTAATATTACCAATTAACTCGACTGATAGTTGTTTGAATGTGTCATAATTTTGACACATTGAAAATTGGCAAATAATGCAGCTCTGAAATCACCTTACTGCAGCCGGTCCCAAGCCCGGATAAAAGAGGAGGGTTGAGCGGAGGGTTAACTACCCACCCTCGGAAAAAAGAAACTAGTTATGAAAACTGCAACTTTGCCTCCGAAAAGGACAGACAAACACAAAAAACGACAAATGCAATGTAAAAGGACCATGAATATTGGAACTTGGAATGTCCAGAGTTGGTACAGACCTGGAGCTGCTATAAATGCTGTGGAACAACTGGAAAACACAGGAATGGATATAACAGACGTCCAAGAAATAAGATGGCCAGACGATGAAAATATAAAAATAAGTAAATCCACCATCTTCTTCAGCGGTAACAAAAACGGAAGACATGAATTTGGAACGGGCTTTGTGATTAGAGACAACCTAGTACAGAATATACTAAATTTTAAACCTATAAATGAAAGGATATGCTACGTACGAATGAAGGGAGAGCGATACAATATTTCGATTATCTCAGCGCATGCACCAACGGAAGAGAAGGATGAAGATATCAAGGATGACTTCTACGATGCCCTAGAAAGAGAGATAGATACGATGCCCAAACAGGATATGCGCATACTCTGCGGGGACTTTAATGCTAAAATAGGCAAAGAGCCTATACCCCACAATAGGTAAACACAGCCTACACAATATATTCAACGACAATGGCTTAAGACTCACAGAAACTGCAGCAGCTAATAATATGCTAATAAAGTCAACCATGTTTCCGCATAAAGACATCCATAAGCAAACCTGGGTCTCAAACGACCATATTACACGCAACCAAATTGACCACATCATTGTAGATGCCCGTCATGGCAACAATATTATAGACGTAAGAAGCCTGAGAGGAATAGACGGAAACACAGATCATTACTTAGTCAGAGTCAAGTCCAGAATATCTAGCCACAAATACAATAAAACAACAATAAACCCACAATGGAACATGGACGAAATACACAATGCAGAGAAACAACAAAACTATAGAGAACAACTTGAACAAACCTTGAACTCTGAAAGAGAAGACAATGATATAGAACAGCTATGGGAAGCGACTGCCGAAATAATAACCAAGACAGCTGACAAGATCTTTGGAAGGAGAAAGCAGAAGAGGTCAAAAACATGGTATGACAAGGATTGTCGGAAACAACTGGAAAAAAGACAAACAGTAAGAAAGACTTGGATACAACTGCAAACAGACCAAAGTAAAAAGGAATATGACGACTGTCGAAAAGAAACAAGAAAAATAATACGCACAAAGAAAAGAAACTACGAACAACAAAAATATGAAACTATGGAGAGAGACCGGCCCAAACCAGGCTCCAGAGAATTCTACAAAGCAATTTCCTCTGAGAAAAGAGGGCAGAGAGCCAATTCCATCCACACACTGAGAGACAACCAAGGCGGTATGATAATCGACGGTAAAGAAATAACTGAAGAATGGAAAAAGTATTTTAGAGACCTTCTAAACATCATACAGGAAGAACAGCACAAAGAAGAGATCTATATCACAGCGGACATGCCCGTCAAAAATCCTTCCTTTGAAGAAACCCAAAAGGCCTTAAATAAGCTGAAAAATCACAAAGCGCCGGGTACGGACGAGATACCAGCAGAACTTCTGAAATATGGGGGAGACGCACTACATCGCCAAATCCACCAGCTAATAACGCACATATGGTTAGAAGAAAGGATACCAGCACGATGGAAGGAAAACATAATAGTGCCCATCCACAAAAAAGGGGAAAAAACAAAATGCGCGAATTATAGAGGAATCTCACTCCTAAACACGGCATATAAAACCCTCTCAAACATCATTCTTAGTAGACTAATCCCTTATGCTGAAAATGTCCTAGGCGAATATCAAGCCGGGTTTAGGGCAAACAGATCAACAATAGATCAACTATTCACGCTGAGACAACTCCTAGAAAAGGGATGGGAGTATAACAAACCCATACACAATCTTTTCATAGACTTTCGACGGGCATATGATAGCGTAGAAAGAAGCCAAGTATGGAATGCCATGGCGGAGTTCTCAATACCAAAGAAACTCATTCGGATGACCAAAGTCTGTATGGAGGGTGTAATATCTAAAGTACGTGTAAATAATAAACTGTCTGGCAGCTTTGAAATCAACAGTGGACTTAAACAGGGTGATGCGTTATCTCCACTACTATTCAACCTTGTATTAGAGAAAGCCATGAGGTCGGCCGAAATAAAAACAGAATTGCTATCGGGTCAAGGTCCCAAGCTGTTACTCGCATATGCAGATGACATAGATCTCGTTGGAGACTCCATTCTATCCACGAAAGACATTTTCAACAAGGTGGAAGGAGCAACAAGTGAAGTAGGGCTGAAGATTAATGAAGAGAAAACGAAATATATGTGTATAAATAGAACGACACGAAGAGACAGAATAGGACAAAATATGACGATCAACACCTTTAATTTCGAAAGAGTACAACGTTTTAAGTATCTGGGGGCCGTAATCACAGCGGACAACGATGTTACCGAAGAAATAAAAGACAGAATCCAATCTGCAAACCGCTGTCTATTTGCACTGAATAAGCTCATAAAATAAAAAAATCTCACAAGAAGTTCAAAGATCAAAATCTATAAATCCATCGTCAGACCCGTAATAACATACGGATGCGAAACGTGGACCATGACCAAAGCAAACGAAGGAAAGCTCGGACGCTTTGAACGAAAAATACTTAGACAAATTTTCGGACCTCACCATGACATCACCACAGACCAGTATAAGATCAGAACCAATATCGAATTAAAAGCACTCTACAACGACACCGATATTGTCCAAGAAATTAAATCACAGCGACTAAGATGGGCAGGCCACGTGCACAGACTGCATAACGAAAGACTTGTAAAACTGGTATGGGAGGAGATTCCCACAGGCAAGAGACCGCTCGGACGTCCCAGAATGCGATGGAGAGATAACATCCAAGCAGATCTCCGGAAAATGAACATTCCATTTGACCCTAGGTTGATGGAAGACCGAACAAATTGGAAAAAAGTTGTACAGTCAGCCAAGACCCACCCAGGGTTGTAGCGCTACGTGATGATGATGATGATGATAGTTGTTTGTAAAATTCAAAAGTCTAATATGTTTTCTGCAAAACTTTCAAAAAATGGTATGTATTGTATAAATATAATGTGAATTGTAATTTTACAAGAGATATTGCTTTTAATAAGTTTTGTATTTTTCAAATTAAATATTTCAATTTTACAAACTATTTTTAATTAAGCTTATTTGTAAAATTACAATGTTCGTTATTGAAATCGTTTTTGAATTTTCTAAAACAGAAACAATAAAACAAAATGATTTGTAAAATTACAAAGCTTGATTTCTCAAATTACAAAACTGCTTTGAGCATATACTTCCAACACATTTCTTGTAAAATTACCAAAGAAATTTTTAACAGTGTAGCCAAGAAGGCAAAGGACTGGATCTTATGCTAGAACTATTCAATATCATATACAAAACGGGAAAGATCCCTCCCAGCGGGCTCAAGTCTACATTTGTAACGATTCCGAAGAAAACAAACGCATCACAATGCGACGACTATCGCATGATTTGTCTAGTGCCACATATCCTTATAGTTTTTCTGAGAATACTCCACACTCGAATATACAAGAAATGCGAAGAACAAATAAGCGACACTCAATTTGGATTCCAGAACGAACTAGGTACTCCAGAAGCCCTCTTTTCCTTAAATGTTTTCCACAGAGGTGCAGAGATATGAACATAGTTGTCTACGCTTGCTTTATTGACGCGAAAGTCATTCGACCGTGGCAAGCATCAAAAGATGGTGGAAATATTATCCGTAACCGGGATTGTCAAAAGAGATATTACATTGATAACGAATCTCTACTGGAATCAGATTGCCGAAGTAAGAATAGACGGAGGAACATCTGACACTGTCTCAATCCGAAGAGGCGTATGACAGCGCTGTATATTGTCTCCACTCCTATTCGACATCTATTCGGAGACAATTTTCAAAGAAGCTTTAGCGGAAGACATGGAAGGTATCAAAATAATTGGAGTAAGTATCACCAGTATCAGATACGCAGACGACACCGTAGTCCATGTCGATAACATATCAGACCTACAAAATATAATGAATAGAATAAATGAATATAGTGAGCATCATGGATTGGACATAAATATATCAAAGACCAAACTGCTAGTCTTCTCCAAGAGATCCACTGCTGAAACAATTTCGATTAACGGCAATCACATTGAACAAGTCTCGTGTTATAAATATTTGGGTACTATAGTGAACGCGTGGTGCGATCCGAAAAGAGAGATCCGTTCCAGAATCGAAGGAAAACATTCATGCACATGAGAAGATTTTTTACTAGTCCTGATCTGAGTTTGGAGCTCAGGGTTCGCATGATTAGATGTTATGTCTCAAGTGTGTTGCTGTACGGATGTGAATGCTGCACCCTGGACCCTGCAACTGGAAAGAAAATTGAGGCGTTTGAAATGTACTTATATCGCATCTCATGGGTCCAACGAATTACGAATGAAGAAGTGCTTAGAACTAATTGCCCTCATGAAAGAAAGAAAAACTACATACATAGGCCACATTTTGAGAGGCAATAAGTATGAACTGCTGAGACTAATAATTGAACGAAATATTCAAGGGAGAAGATCTGTTGGTAGAAGTCAGAACTCCTGGTTGAAAGACCTCAGAAGATGGTTTAGCTGCACCTCCTTTGAAATCTTTCGAGCTGCTGTGTCCAGAACAATGTTAGCTATGTGGATCGCCAACCTTCGAAAGGAGAGGGCGTCATAAGAAGAAGAAATCTATCGCGTCTAATTTTTATTAGTCTTGTCTAGGCCGGCCTCTACTTCTCTAGCCTTATTTATACTTGCCTTAGCGTGTCTCTGACCCATGGCTTTAACTATAATTATAATTACAACTCTGACTCTAATTGTAAGCTATTTCTAAATAATAAGATAATTGTTTATTTTTTTTTCTATTGTAAGTTATAAATTTTCTAGTGCATATTTTGCCTTTTTTAGTCTATTTTTCTTGTCTATTAGAAAATTGCAAGAACTAGACAAACTGGAATATAAAACGTACAGAATAATATAAAATAAAAAATACAGGATATAATAAAAAGTTTCCCCCTTTTCGTATTTCTCTAAATTTGAATAACGAAATATGTATAATCGAATAAGGTTGATGCTGATCTTATATCTACGCGAGTTACTTGATGTTGTTGATGCCAGACGCCTTTGAAATCCCTGCATGGCAATCTCAAGCAACACTCTTGGGTCCTGACAGTTTTATTCTAACCCGAAAACCGAATCTAAACCGAATTATTCTAACGCATTCTTATTATTTGTCTACGAAATACCAACGAAACAAATCTTCCTTCCAAAAACAACTCGAAAAACTCACAATTAATTCTAACAATATTGCTACAAAAACATTAAATAATTAAAATAAAATGCCATTAAAGCACTCATATTCTTAAATTACAAAACTGATTTGAGCATACACTTCCAACACATATCTTGTAAAATTACCAAAGAAATTTTTAACAGTGTACTCTAAATTTAAATAAATATTACTTACAAATGCCACCTTGTTTCCATATTTAGTCAAAGTTTGGAAGAGAATTTTTCCAATGGATATTCGTGGAATTTCGCTTTGGTCATTACCTCCTTTGATTAAAAATCGTTGTTTATTCATTTTTACAATTCTTTCTGCTCACACGTTCGCAGTCTGTCCAGTATTTATAGGTACATTTTCCCCGCTTAATAAATGTCATGTTCAGTTTTCGATGTCTCGAGTTTATATTTATTTATTGTTTGTTTAAATATACAGGAATGAGGAAACATTATGCTATTAAAAAGCTTTTAGTATTGATGTAGCTTGTACGATTCTTTCTTTTTTTTTAATTTGTTACTAAGAAATACTATATAATTATAATTGTTTATATATATATATATATATATAGATTATATATATATATATATAATAGATATATATATATATATATATATATATATATATATATATATGTATATGTATATATATATATATATAATCAAAATCAAAAATTTTATTTATCTCTAGATATAAATACATTACATATTAGACAAGTCATAAAGAAAGAAAGAAAAACAAAGAAAAAACAATTGATTTAGATTAATGCAAACATATAGATGAACAAAAGTATAAAATATAAATACATGTGAAAATATTGTTATTGTTCATTTTCAAAAAATTCACTTAACGTGTAATAACACTTTTCTATCAAATGCCTTTTCAGTTGTTTCCTAAAAGATTTGTAAGTTCCGTGATTCTTGATATCCAAAGGTATTTGATTGAAAATGTGTATACCTATTCTATTTGGCGTCCCTTGGCATAGATTGAGATTACTTCTTATGGATCGTAGTTTTTGACGATTTCTTGTGTCGTAAGTATGGCGATCCTCCCCGATATCAAATAACTGTATGTTTTTAAACACATAGCATGCTATTTCCCATATATAGACGGACGTCACAGTTAGAATTTCCAGTTTCCGAAAAAATGGCCTACATGATGTGGTAATTGTTATACCAGTTATTGCTCTTATAATCCTCTTTTGAGCTAAAAGGACTGTATTTGTATGTGAGGAAATTCCCCATAGCAGAATGCCATACGATAAAACCGAGTGGATCTCGGCATGGTACACATTTAAAAGGGCATCTTTGCCAACTGTATCCCGGACCTTTCTCAAAAGGTACGCTTTGCTGTTTAGTTTGCGTACGATGTAGTCTGTTGTAAGTTTCCACGTTAGGTGTTCTTCTAAAAATATTCCTAAAAATTTAACCACTTGTTTTCGATGTAATTGGTAGTTTCCGATTTGCAAAAGAAGATCTTCAGAGGGTTTCCTTCGACTACATTGAAAAATTATGTAGTTAGTTTTTTCTGGATTTAAGAACAATTTATTTGCACAAAACCATGTATAAAGTCTGTCTAGGATAAAATTTGCTTTGATTTCGTTTTCCACCAGGGAATCCTCCGATATTATAATACTTGTATCATCAGCATACATGGTACAGTGTTTTTGCCATATAAAGTTAACCAAGTCTGCTGTGTATAGCGAAAAAAGAATCGGGGCCAGTACACTACCTTGGGGAACACCTATTTTTACCACTGTGGTCGATGACATTCCAGTCCTTTTGTTATTTTCAATTTTAACGTATTGTCGTCTGTTGCTCAAGTAAGATAGGAACCACCGCCCAGTTTTTCCTCTAATTCCATATAGGTATAATTTGTTTAAGAGTGTTTCGTGCGAGACACAGTCAAAAGCCTTAGATAGATCAGAAAAAATACCCACCGGACATTTGCCTTTATCTACCTCGTTGACTTTGTTGTGGAATTCATTTATTGCAGTAGTGGTTGATTTACATTTACGAAAACCATGTTGTTCTTTAGGAATCAAGTGGTTTCTCGAAATGTACGGCATCAGGCGATATTCCATACTATATTCCAAGATCTTTGCCATTACTGAAACCAAAGCTATTGGTCTATAGTTGTTCAAATCTGTGCAATCACCTTTCTTAAATATTGGAACTACTGTAGAAATTTTTGATATATTCGGTACTGTTTCTGAGGAAAAGGAGCAGTTAATAATATCTGTGATGGGTTCAAGAAGTTCATTTTGAAATTCTTTTATTATGTTGCATGGAATTAAGTCTGGACCGTAACTGGACTTACTTTTTAATTTATTTAGGATGACCGACATTTCATTAGGGCTGAATTCTTCCAAATACATCGTTTTAGGATTCGTGGGTATGTAGACATTGTCTAAATGAGTATATGGAATTTTCGAAGTTACTCCCTCTGGAGCCGTTTTGAAGAATGCATTGAATAACGACGCCACTCTATCTGGATCTCTTACCATGGTTGACTCTTCCTCCTTAATATGAAGATCTGGCTTATGGTTTACTTTATTTGATAATTCCTCAACTGTTTTCCACAATGCCTTTTGTTTGTTTGTAGAGTTCTCGATTTTGTTTTTATAAAAATTTCTTCTTGTTGTTATAAGTAAATTTATATGTTTCTTCTTCATAGTTAGGTATAAATCCTTTAAGACTGGATGTTTCTTTTGAATTATAAATAGGTCCTTTAAGTTTCTGCTTGAACTTTTAACTTCTTCCGAGATCCATGAAGTTGCATTAATCTTTATCTTTTTTTTCGGAAAAAAATTAAAAACGTAGAATTGTAGCAGCTGTATGAAAGCTGTTGTCTTGCGTTCGCAATCAACCTCTGTGTAGACTTCTGTCCACGTTTCTTGCTGAAGAGCCTGTAGTTGGCAGTGCAGTAGTTTCTAGCAAAGTAATAATTGTTATCGTTCTTAGCACAATTTACCTCGGTACCAACTAATATGAAGCTATGGTCGGAGATTGGATTTTCATCAACCGTAATTGAAGCTGAGTTGTTAAGACTCATAAAGACGTTATCAATGATGCTTTTAGACTTTTTAGTGACTCTAGTTGGAACTTTTATTCTATAATCCAGTCCATATGCCCGTAGAAGATTTATTAAATTACTTTTCCCTTTCGATTCTTTTTCAAAATGTATGTTAAAATCACCTAACAGGATGATTTCTTCAAATTTATCGAATGCCAATATTAGTATTTCTTCAAGGATTAACATAAATGTAGTTATACAGCCTAAAGGTTTCGAATCCTGGTCGGGGAGGCGACAACTAGGGCGGTTTTCATTAACCGTCCGGGCTGCCCACCCTGAATGAATGCAATATATGCGATACCGGGGTGGCGCATACTAAAAGCCAAGGTGGAAAAAAATAGCCTAAAGGTGGTCTATATAATGTAATTATGGCTTTGATGTCAGGTCCAGACTTCCATATAGTACCACAAATTTCGATATGTTTTTCTATAGATTTACTAGCGAAGTCAATAGGATTGCAGCAATTACGGAATACATCTTTCACCCAAATTGCTACTCCACCGCCACTAGATTTAGCTCTGCTGTACGATGAAATAAGTTTATATTTGGGAACACTAATCAGTTGTATAGTGTCTGCTGATAACCATATTTCAGCTAAACATAGGAAATATGGCTCGTGATCCTTCAATAATAATTCAAGCTGAAGGATTTTTGATTTAACGCTTTGTATAACAAACTCTTGTGAACAAACTCTAGTGAACAAACACTTTGTATAATAAAAACTTATCTGAATTTCGTGCATACTTCGTTGTTACTGGGTTAATATTTATTTGTTCATTTTGGTCTTCTCCAGATGAAGAAAAAAACGATTTATATAAGGATTTTCTGGCCATAATTCGGGATTCTTTACTTCCTCTAGCTTATCTATTGGGACAGATACTTTAAACGAAGCATACTCCTCCGGCCGATTTGATGTTAATTTCTTACAAAAAACAGATGAGAAGTTTTTACTTTGTAGATAATCCCTTAATTCATCTTCGGTTATTTGTGGTTCCAACTTTGAAACATGTAAATGTGCATATCTAGTTACAGCTCTAATATTTAAGTTTTCAGAGTTTGAACCGATTATAATATTGTTATTGCGTGTTGATCTTCTCTTGTACTTATTTTGAATTTGCCAATTCTCTACATTTGCTTTGTTTTGAATTGGATCGGCATTATCGGAAGGTCCTTGGTTTTGTTTTAGGTTTTTATGCTCTGTGCGAGTTGACTTATCGCTCCGCGATAATTGTTTATCTACAATGGGTTTAGCGACGTTCTCCGCACGTAGAGATTCTTCTTCTAAAATAACTACATTCGGCTTTACGATGTTTAATTGTGTTTAGTTTATTATATCATTTACCTTCTCATTTTTGGATTTAAACCGTTGCACTTCGTCAGTTAGATCACGAATCTGTTTTTTCAGAGGTTCAACTTCCTTCTTTATTATGCGACTAATGATTTCTTCAAATGCAGCACTATTCAAGTAATCAATGATTGGATCATAAGATTTTTCAGCTGAGATGTTTGATCGTAATTCCCTTTTCGACATTTTTTTTTCTTCTTGTTATATGTTTATCACGTTAATAATAAAATTAATAAAAATTAATATTTCTCTCTGCGGTACTCTCGCGCACAACCACTCGCGTTCGCTGCCTCGTGAGTACTGTATATATATATATATATATATATATATATATATATATATATATATATATATATATATATATATATATATATATATATATATATATATATATATATATATATATATATATATATATATATATATATATATATATATATATATATATATATATATATATATATATATATATATATATATATATATATATATATATATATATATATATATATATATATATATATATATATATATATATATATATATATATATATATATATATATATATATATATATATATATATATATATATATATATATATATATATATATATATATATATATATATATATATATATATATATATATATATATATATATATATATACAGTATACAGTATACAGTATATATACAGTATATATATATATATATATATATATATATATATATATATATATATATATATATATATATATATATATATATATATATATATATATATATATATATATATATATATATATATATATATATATATATATATATATATATATATATATATATATATATATATATATATATATATATATATATATATATATATATATATATATATATATATATATATATATATATATATATATATATATATATATATATATACATATATATACATATATATATATATATATATATATATATATATATATAAATATATATATATATATATATATATATATACATATATATACATATATATATATATATATATATATATATATATATATATAAATATATATATATATATATATATATATATATATATATATATATATATATATATATATATATATATATATATATATATATATATATATATATATATATATATATATATATATATATATATATATATATATATATATATGTATATATATATATATATATATATATATATATATATATCCACGTCGGCTGGTTCAAGAAATATCCGGGCTTTTGCAATCCAAAAAAACTGACATTATTTAATACAACAAATATAACTCCAACTTCTGTCTAGTTAATTGACAGAAAATATGTGTATACAGCACATCCGCTGTTGCCAAGTTCAATTCTTTTGCAGGGATTATGCTTTTTTTTTGTGTCGCTACAATTTAAGTATTATATGTATTAAATATATTTAATTTTATTTTAATTCTTGCGCAGGGGTCATGTTAATCTTCTATGTATTTTTCTTCTGCTTATGCATATTCACTAATGAATGTTTGCGACCACGATAATGACTTGAATGTCGTCATCACGTGGTTCTCTTGGGAAGTATAATGGAGCTGGTTTGATCGAGAGTTCGCGCTGCCGCACGCATGTGGTTTAATTGAGAGTTGGTTAGGTTAGGTTGTCTGAGAGAGAATAGATCAAGACCGCATACAGCGCGGCAGTGCGTACTCTCGATCAATCCACATACGCACGGTAGCGAAAATGTGGCAGTGTAATTTTTTTTAAATAATTGAAATAAAAAACATTGGCGTAGTGAAAATTAATTATCTGAGAAATATTGAAATACTTAAACTATTATTTTTAATTATATTTACAGCTTAATTTAATATACTTGCGTCAGAAAATTTATTTTTACTACGCTTATGTTTATTTCAAAGTTACTGTAATGCGCGTGCGTTATGTTACGCGTGTTATTTGTTTGTTTATTTATCTAGAAGGTTAAACAAAATATTTTGTTTAAACAAAATAAGTTTTGAGAAGAGCTTTTTTAAGTAGCAAGGAGTTGCAAAAATAATGGCTTCTTCAAAAATAAATTATTTTATTACAAATTAATGAAATTTTAAATGACTCCAAAAAAAAATTACAAAATTAGTAGAGTGGGGATTAATTCCAGCAGAGGGGAGTTACAAATGTTTGAAGTGTGGTGGTGTCTTAAAATTAACTAAAGTCGTTGAAAGGTTAGTAGTTGTTTATTTTTATTATTATATTCTGAATATTTTTTAATGTATTCTTAAATTTTGATGTAAAGATATAGTAATTTTTTTATTGTAGAGTGGATGGTGTTCGTTGGCTCTGCTCCAAGAAAATTAGTCAGGAAGGTGAAAGGAAGAAAACCTGTGGTAATAGAGTTGAATTCCGACGTGGCATCTTCTTTGCCAAGTCAAAATTGCCATTATTGAAGATACTTGGGTTCGTTTCTTTTTGGGTTCAAAATGCATCGGCAGACAATTGAAGATGTCCATGTCTACATTAGTTGATTGGGCATCTTTTTGCCGAGAAATTGTTTTTGATAATTTTTTTACCCAACCTGAGAAACTCGGTGGTTTTAATAAGATCGTTGAGATTGACGAATCCAAGTTCGGAAAGCGCAAATATCATAGGGGTCACAGAGTGGAAGGACAGTGGGTTTTCGGCGGTTACGAACGTGGCACTGGTCGCGTTTTTATGGTAGCCGTTGAGAAACGCGACTCTGATACTCTTGTGCCTTTAATCGAGACATGGATAGCTCCGGGTACGACGGTTATCAGTGACTGTTGGAAGGCCTATAGCGGTCTCAGTGACTATGGCTACAAGCATTTATCAGTCAATCATTCAATTAACTTCGTAGATCCCGTAACTAGGGCACATACAAAAACCATAGAGTCATCTTGGAGGGCCGCTAAATCTTCCATGTCGTCATCTGATCGTACCAAATCACACGTACCCGGTAATCTTGCTCGATACATGTTTCAGAAGAGGTGTAAAGAGCTTCGGCTCGATCCCACTCTGGAACTTTTCCGTATGGCAGGTAAGTTGTACAATCCCGTACATCCCCTGCCAGAAGGAGGACTTGGTAAGGATCGTGACACAGATGAGGAATACGAGGATGACGAAGACTAAATCACAGTTAATTAGTAAGTTTTTTCACAGTTAAAATTGCAGTTTTTCTGTTAATTTTTTCCCTTTTTATAGTGGTCTTTAATGCCCTCTGGTTCTCAATCGTCATCCCTTTGTCTGTCCGCTCTCCAGGTTTTAAATTGAGTTCGGACATTGTTTTCGTATGGATTTTTTGCATTTTGATTTCTTAGATAGAGGATTTTTTTGTGATTGTGATGTGGTTGATGCAAACGAGAATATTGAATATTTATTTTTTTGATATGTATTTTTTTATCGGAATGGTATTATGTTTTTTTATTATCAAAATTTCAATTAATTTGTATTTTTTTGTTTAAATGGTAATTTTTTTATAAAATTTTTGGTAAAACTGTGTTTTGTTTTTAATATTTTGCAAAAATTACAATTTTTTTGTCAAATTCAGTTTATAATATTGAAATATAATAAAATTACAATTTGTTTATTTTATCAAATTCACAATGTATTTTCTGGATCAGTAGGAGAGACAGACCCGTGACTGGTAGCTCCTCCGTGGTATAAATTGAACTAACGTAAAACACACAGTGGCGGGAACACAGTTTGGTAGTGAATAAATATTAAGGTTAGTAGGAAAAATAATTTAAAATAACAAAGCGAAGCGGGAAGATAAATCAAGACAACATATGCGCGGCAGCGCGAACTCTCGATCCATTATAGGACAAAGTGACAAGGACCGTTGGTTTTACCTTGGTTAGATTAGGTTGTCCGCCGCGAAGCGAGGAGATAAATCAAGACAATATACGCGCGGCAGCGCGAACTCTCAATCCAATATAGGACAAAGTGGCAAGGACCGTTGGTTTTACCTTGGTTAGATTAGGTTGTCCGCCGCGAAGCTGAAAGGTAAATCAAGACAACATATGCGCGGCAGCGCGAACTCTCGATCCAATATAGGACAAAGTGGCAAGGACCGTTGGTTTTACCTTGGTTAGATTAGGTTGTCCGCCGCGCAGCAGAAAGATAAATCAAGACAACATACGCGCGGCAGCGCGAACTCTTGGTCCAATGTAGGACAAAGTGACAAGGGCCGTTAGTTTAACCCTGGTTAGATTAGGTTGCCCGCCGCGAAGCGGGAAGATAAATCAAGACAACATACGCGCGGCAGCGCGAACTCTCGGTCCAATGTAAGGTTTTATCTGTTTTTTTTTTTAATTTTAAAATTTAATTTGTATTTTCCAGATGGAGGATCTGGAAATTTTTTTAATTTAATTTGATGAAAATATTAATTTATTTACATTTTTCCCTGGATATATTACAAGTTTTCATACAAGCAACTCATCTGTATTTTTAATGGATTTATTGTTTGTAAAAAACAACATTTCAATTTAGAACAACTATTTCACCCGAAATATGCAGGTTCGATTAAATGATTATGATGATTAGTACAGGCAGATGAAAACAATAGTTACTACATTTTCTAGTTTTTTAAAAAATAAACCCCTCACAAAATTATTTTTCACTACGTCTATGTTCTGCTACAACAATGTGCATGCGCAAAACTTTCAAATAGATGTGAAGTTGCAGACGGTTCTGTGTCTCCTTCGGTACCTATTTTTTTAATAATACCGTCAAGGGCCATAAATTTAAACGCACTGCTGCGCCTATATGGTCTAAAATAAGATAAAGTTGCAAGAAGTATTGAGTTAACCTGAGTTAAACCAATTAGAATGAAATTAGAATTAAAAATTAAATTTATATTTCAAAGTTGTTGTAAGTGTATGTGCAGAAATTGTATATTGAAGTGTTTACCAGAACAAGGTAAAATAAAAAGATAAAATTGGCAACGTCGGTTGGGCTTCTCCTGCACTTTTTGTTTGACAAGTAATTAGAGAGAAGTTAGGCAGTGTAGGAAAATATTAACTGTTGCGTCAAAAAAATGTCAATTTTTTTATAAAAACCCGTATATTTTTTTAATAAATCGACGTAGAAGCTTCGTTTTGGCTCTCTAATAGGCTGTGTTTATTCATACTATGCGTCTAACGGTTGACCCGCACGGACGCATATATCTCTTGAGACTGGCGAATGTTAGTTCGCCGAAACGTCGAGAATCCGGTTCTTTTCAGAGCCAACCCTCAGCATCAACGCGGAATCCCCGAGAAAACAATACAACACAGGTTGCAATACAACACAATCCGCGAACCTCAAATACAACATATATATATATATATATATATATATATATATATATAAATATATATATATATATATATATATATATATATATATATATATATATATATATATATATAGATATATATATATATATATATATATATATATATATATATATATATATATATATATATATATATATGTATATATATATATGTCTTAAAGTCCATATGATCTCATGTGTTCTTGTAGATAGAATCTTTCTTTGGTATTGGATTCGAAATGGATGTTGAAATCTTCTACTATTATTAATTCGTCAAGCATGTTTAAAATTGACATTTTTTTGACGCAACAGTTAATATTTTCCTTCACTGCCTAACCTCTCTAATTACTTGTCAAACAAAAAGTGCAGGAGAAGCCCAACCGACGTTGCCAATTTTATTAACAGGGTGTGAGGTCTATGTGACCCCACGATAAACAGGGTGTGAGGTCTATGTGACCCCACGCTAAACAGGGTGTGAGGTCTATGTGACCCCACGCTAAAAAGTGGACGGAGTGGACGGAAAGTGGACGGAAAGTGAACGGATAATGATTGATTTTATAAACAATCCCTTATATATTTTAGTTCAGTCTAATCTAGTTTCATCTATTTAGCTTGGTCTGTTTAATCTCATGTATTTAGCCCCCCCATCTGTCTAGCTTCATCTAACTAGTCTTGTCTGTCTAGTCTTGTCTGTCTAGTCTTGTCTGTCTAGTCTTGTCTGTCTAGTCTTGTCTGTCTAGTCTTGTCTGTCTAGTCTTGTCTGTCTAGTCTTGTCTGTCTAGTCTTGTCTGTCTAGTCTTGTCTGTCTAGTCTTGTCTGTCTAGTCTTGTCTGTCTAGTCTTGTCTGTCTAGTCTTGTCTGTCTAGTCTTGTCTGTCTAGTCTTGTCTGTCTAGTCTTGTCTGTCTAGTTTTGTCTGTCTAGTCTTGTCTGTCTAGTCTTGTCTGTCTAGTCTTGTCTGTCTAGTCTTGTCTGTCTAGTCTTGTCTGTCTAGTCTTGTCTGTCTAGTCTTGTCTGTCTAGTCTTGTCTGTCTAGTCTTGTCTGTCTAGTCTTGTCTGTCTAGTCTTGTCTGTCTAGTCTTGTCTGTCTAGTCTTGTCTGTCTAGTCTTGTCTGTCTAGTCTTGTCTGTCTAGTCTTGTCTGTCTAGTCTTGTCTGTCTAGTCTTGTCTGTCTAGTCTTGTCTGTCTAGTCTTGTCTGTCTAGTCTTGTCTGTCTAGTCTTGTCTGTCTAGTCTTGTCTGTCTAGTCTTGTCTGTCTAGTCTTGTCTGTCTAGTCTTGTCTGTCTAGTCTTGTCTGTCTAGTCTTGTCTGTCTAATCTTGTCTGTCTAGTCTTGTCTGTCTAGTCTTGTCTGTCTAGTCTTGTCTGTCTAGTCTTGTCTGTCTAGTCTTGTCTGTCTAGTCTTGTCTGTCTAGTCTTGTCTGTCTAGTCTTGTCTGTCTAGTCTTGTCTGTCTAGTCTTGTCTGTCTAGTCTTGTCTGTCTAGTCTTGTCTGTCTAGTCTTGTCTGTCCAGTCTTGTCCATTACATATAAATTGAGGGAAAAGGTCAACTGTAATTATTTATTCGTTAATCAGCCAATCAGCATCGAGGTAATTAGTTTAGCAATATCTGCCGCGGCGGATGACGTCATCTACTGCGGGGTAGGTGGTCGGGCGGTAACTCCCTTAGGGCGCATGCTAGAGCCGTTCTGACACCAGATTTGATTTTTCTCATCAAATGGTTTAAAATGGTTTAGTCTAGTCCGTCTAGTCTAGCCTCATGTATCTAGTTCCGTCTATCTAGTCTCATGTATCTAGCCCCGTCTGTCTAGTCTCATGTATTTAGCTTCGTCTGTCTGGCTCCGTGTATCTAGTCTCATGTTTCATGTATCTAGTCTCATGTATTTAGTCCCGTCTATCTAGTCTCATGTATTTAGTCCCATGGCTCTAGCCTCGTCTGTCTAGTCTCATGTATTTAGTCCCGTTGATGTATGCAACCAACTTCACACCTCATTTGTCTCAACAGGGTCTAATTTTGAATTTCCCCGCCTCGCGTCTATTTTTTCAATTTTCCCGCGCATCTGGAAGTTCCGAAAATGGCGGCCGGAAGTCGAAACCGGAAACAAAAAGTCGAAACCGGAAGTCGAAACCGGAAGTCGAATCCGGAAGTCGAAACCGGAAGTCGAAACCGGAAGTTCCAAGGTTAAGGTTAGGGGTCAAGGTCAAGGTTAGGTTAGGGGTCAAAGGTCAGAGGAGGTTTGAGGAGGAGGAGGATCTAGAACGAAGGATCTTTCCCTACTAACCGCACACATATGAGTGCTGTTATAAGTCCATTACAGACGCAAAATAGAAAAAAAAACATTTCATACTCTGCCCATTTAATTTTTTTTAGTGGTGCTACCGTGACGCCGATTTTTTCCACACAAAACTGTCATCTCGAAATTTCAAGTCTTCACGTAAAATTTAGAGATAAGTGCGAAAAACCGAAAAAAATAATCGCAAAAACGATCTTCTTTGACGTTCTATTGTGAGCCGACCGCTGAACGGAACGACTTCCAGTTTGCGGGTCCGGTTTCGTAGGTTCTTCCTCTCTGGGCTTTCGAAGAGGCCGTGCGATTTTTTGCAAAAATGGCCGTGCGGTAGACGTTTTTGCAAAACCGGACGTTTGAGGCTGCCGAACTGGAAGTTAATCAATCAAATAAATGTATTTCTTTGAAATATACAAATACAAAATAACAAATATTTACAGAAAATACTGGCCACAAGGGCAGTGCCCGTGCGTAGCCAGGAGTCTTTTAAAACAAATAAATAATATATATATATATATATATATATATATATATATATATATATATATATATATATATAATATATATATATATATATATATATATATATATATATATATATATATATATATATTAAGAAGTTCTGCTAAATGTATTCGGAACTAGTCGTTCTATTGCACCGCAGTAACGGTTATACCCCATAGACAAAGAGACCTCCTCAGGTAGGCGATTTTAAAGTCTGGGTCCCCAGCGTGCAACGTGCCTCTCAGCCAAGGAGGTTCGGCTGCGAGGCTCGTACAGGGGCATGCGTTGTTGTCTGCGAGTCGCGTGATTGTGTGCCGGGGTCACAGGGAAGTCAGAGTGGTGCTTATGAATGAATTTTAGAGAATTTAATATAAACAAATTTTGAATATTTAAAGTCCGAAATTCAGTTGAAGGATAGTCAAGTGGTTTTTCTTAGACAAATTTTTATTACTCTTTTATACACCAAATTTAGCGGTTCTAGCACAGTCTGACCACAATTGCCCCAACCCACAATCCCATTCTCAACAATAGACTTGACCAACGCCAGGAAAACCATTCTCACCTGCTCCCCAGATAGTACAGATCGCAGTTGGACAAACTTATAAATTGTCTTCCTGAGTCTGCAGCACAGGTACGAGATATGACAGTCCCACCGCAGGTGTCGGTCCACCATAATGAATAAAATATTTAACGCTATCGACCAAGCGGATTGAATCACAAGAGCAAAACTGTTCATAACAACACGTTCTGTGAATCAACAGGCGAAAAGTTTCTGCTGGTTGTCCAGCAGCGGTTAAGGAAAACGGAAGTGCCACAGTCTTACTCACATTAAGACTAAGTAAGTTTGAATCAAGCCATTTTTTTATACTTTTCATTCCCGCTGGATGCATTACCAAAAGCTGCATTCCAAGAGGAACCTGAAAAAATAGCTACTGTGTCATCAGCAAAGGAATATAACTTACAATTTGTAATATTCAAATTTAATAAGTTATTAATATATATTAAAAATAAAACAGGCCCAAGAACTGATCCTTGTGACCCGTTTTCATTGTCAATGCATCACTGTTGGTTTCCCCAATTTTAACTACCTGAGTCCGTCCATTCAAGTAGGACTCGAAAAATTTGTTTGTAATACCTCTTATCCCAATTCTCTCTATTTTCTTTAGTAGCAAGTCGTGGACAACTGTGTCAAAGGCTTTTTCCAAATCTAAGAAGACCCCGAGACATTTAGTTCCATCATCTAGAATCTAGACAATCGATAATTGATCGAGTTACATTAAAGATTGCATCTGTTGTATTTTTATAATTTCTAAATCCAAACTGATTCTCAGAAATAACTTTAAATCTATTAGAAAAATCAACCAATCTAGCCTTCTGTTGACACACTACTCCACAATCTTAGCCACACTTGCAAAGTGCAAAGTGTGTGAGAATTGACTTGTCATTTGCTTTATAAAGTGGGATTACTGTTGCTTTTTTTAACTCTTGAGGAAAATATCCTTGAAAACAGAGATTTATTATATGCGATAGGGGGACCGACAAAGCACCCGAATTAGAAATCAACAATTTAGAGGACAATTTATTTATTATTTTTACTAGCCTAAAGAACAAAGAATTTGGGTAATTGTTCTGGTTACTATAATATTCAAAAGTATTAAGACTATTGCTGTTATTATTCGCTTGTGATAAATTAATTTTATCTGCTATACGATTCCCCACACCAACAAAATGTTTATTATACTCAAGAGCCATTTCAAATGGCTGATTTGCATCAAAAGAGCGATTATCAGCAGTGATTATCTTTGAGATAGTGGACCTAGCAGTTGTGGCACAATCAGTCACCTCATTGATTGTCTGCCACAATTGGCGTAGATTATTACCACATTCATTAATTTTATTACGATAATAAATTTCTTTCGCTATACGGATTGACGTTTTCAAAATGTTTCTGTATTTTTTAAATTTTACCTTTAAAGTTGTATTAGAAGGCTGCTTACGTACTTTATTAGCTAATTTTTCCCATGCACGAATTGATCTGACAATGCCAGAAGTAATCCACGGTTTGATTTTAGTAAATTTATTTTAAGTTTATTTAGATCATAACTATTATTAAATATGTCTAATAATTTAGTATAAAACAAATCAAAAGCTAACACTGCATCCGTCTCCTCAAGAACCAATGCCCATGATTCACTTTCAATTCTCATCTTGAAACATTGTTCATACAAAATTTTAATTATGTTATTTTTATTCAAAATAGAATTATCAGCGACCTCATGGACATGGGATTCACTAGAACACAGAAAAACTTGTCCCATAGCTACGTCATGATCAGTCGTAGACCATGTCAAAATGGCAGTTTCGAGGGAAAAGTGTACACTTTTTAAAAACAAATTATCCAAACAAGATTGTCTGGTTGGAGTAAACCTGGTACACCCGTAGAGCCACTTAACAAAACCATTTTCATGAATTATATCTAAGTATCTATGCCCTATAGGAGTCAAGTTCTCCTATCAATATTAATATCCCCAAGTACTATAAGATTTTCGTACCTAACCCCTCTGAGAAAAGCTTCCATGTTATCAAGGAACCCAACGACATTCGTGTCATTCGGGGACCTATACACCGCAGTGCAATAGAACTCCGACTCACGATTACTACAAAATTTAGCGAACAACAAAATTTAGCGAATTCATATTTTCCAAATCCAAATCACAAATTTTATAATTAATACCAGGTTTTATATACAGTACAATTCCATCACATTTATTATATTTACCAGGTTTAATAATTTTCTCAAAATTTGGAAGTTCAAATCCATCGTCATTATAGCATAACCAAGACTCTGTGAGAACAATAATGTCAAAATCAACCTCTAGCTTACATAAAAGTACACATAACTCATTAAATTTTTTTCTAATACTTCTAATATTTAAATTTAGGATTTTTAAAGAATTCATATTAAAAAAAATATGAACTTTCTCAAAATTTTGAAATACTAATGATTTGTTTGAAATTGGATTTATATGTTCTAGTAATTCACCTATTTCCATTTAACTTAAAAATATACCTTTGTTTATACTATAAATTTGATTAATTCAAAGAAGAGTTTACAGTTTATCAAGATCACTAACACACTTAATTTGCATTGAACTGTGACCGTCAGTCTTTTTTACAAATATTTTGCCATTTCGGGCCCATATGTACTTGTAGCCCTTATCCAGAGCGAGTCTTCTAGATGTTTTTAATAGTAGTTGAACATCGGGAGCTAGGTGATCATTTGCAAAAACACGGCTTTCAGGTAGATTACCATTAATTAATTGTGCTGAAATTCCAGGGTAATTTTTATTAAGGCCAGAGACCTTTTTAAAGTCTGACAACCAAACATCCTTATCTTGACGTCTACAAATTTTAGCAACAATTGGTTTCATTCCACCTTGTACTTTAGATGGTAGCCTATGAGCTGTACTTAGACTACTTGAGGTTAGCTTATTTTTTATGGCTGCCGAGATGCAATTAAAGATTTCAAAAACTGAGTCGCTGGAAGTGGCTGGAATTTTGCAATTTCTTCTACAAAGTTCGATGGAGATCGACGGTATCTTGTGTACGATGTGCTGATTTGCCGATTCGCCGATAGTAGGGAACCGGTAGGATGTCAATCCGCAATCAAGATCTACAAAAGTACAGATGGCACAACATCCTGCCCTAGAGTGGCAGATCGAGAACATACTGGACCGTGCCATAGGCTATTAAAAGTTGCAAAAAGTTAGCAACTTGCAAAGTTAAATTCGCATTTTGTTTCCTAGCTGTTGTCCTAGAAATTTTTGAACGTTGTCCTTCCGCCGGGAAATGCCAACATTTTGAAACCAAGTTTGCACGTTTGGCTTTCACAATGCGCCCCCCAGAGCCCTGGGAATCGTCGCCAATTTTTCTCGCGTCATATTTCATCCGTCTTTCAATTCAATTCTCTTTTCTGCAAGGATTGTGAATTTCGCTTCATCGACGGCTGCGGTTCGGTGAGGAGGATTTTTCCGAAATTCATCAAAATTCGGGTATGTCAAAATCGGAATTTTCTTACCACGGCACTTATGCTGCAACGAAAAACACCAATCGATGGTAACACATTTCCGCACTTTCACCTGCAAGTGCCGTCGCAAGATGATTCGAATTTTTTTCCGCATTTTCTGAACCAAGAATTCACCAAGAAAACATGTCGGCGCTACTGGTGGGACGCAAACACAAACGACAAACCAACCGTCAGTCAGTTGAAATCTACTGCTGAAATATTTGTTTTCGGACAAAACTCAGACTTTTCGAACAATTCTGATCGAGAAGAGACCCCCAAGCAAGTGTCGCACAGAAAAGTTGGTTCTTGAAATCAGTGAAAATAATTTTGGAACATGTGATATTAGTGCAATTATGTACCAAAATGAACTAAACTGTTTTTCTATCCCGGGTTTTAAATGGATTTAGTTACGTATTAAACGTTTTCTTTTGTAACAAACAAATTAACAAGTATTTTATTTATCCTGGGTGAAAAACCTAAATCTTTGACCACGTTTCTCATTTAAATTGATGGCTGGTTTCAATAAAAAATTTTTTTAATAGGTTCTACACCAGTGGCGCGCAAACCGTGGGTCGGCAGTCGGAGAAATTTTCGCCAAAAAATATCGAATGAAATATGTTATCTAATGAAGAATTGAGAAAATATTAAGAAGAGTTTATTAAATACGGTTTTACATTTTGCGTTGTTAATGGGAAGAGCGTCCGTTTTGTGTTATTTGCTCGGATAAGCAAATGACAGGTTGAAACCTGCGAATTAAAACAACATTCGGAATGTAAACATATACAATTTGCAAATAAATATGAAACCTTTTTTAAACGACGTGCTGGAAGTATGAAAAATCAAACTGTATTTTTGAAAACATAGGTATACAATAATTCCTGAGAAGGGTGGTCCATAAACTTAATAAACTCTTCTTGATATTTTCTTAATTTTTTATTAAATAACACATTTCATTCGATATTTTTTGAAGTAGAAACAGAGCCACTGTATTCATTGTTGTTTAGGTTTTTATCCACAGTTTTTCTAAGTTTATAAGGTGTTCCATCCATGGTCCATCATTCACAGTTGTATTGTCATTATTTTCATTTTCCTGGGTACCTATTTTTAGCCATTTATCCATTATTAAGGTTTTTAATTTTCTTCCTTAGAAGTTTCATAAGAAGGAAGTTTCGTAAGAAGGAAGGACAAACGGAGAGAAAATATTAAAAATTATTAAGTTTCTTCTCATATCTACGCTAGATTTGGTGGATATTCTTGAAAGCCTATGCTGGATGTTAGGAAGCTTTTCCTTGACTTTAACCTCTGATGTACAGGATGTAGGCCATAGAGGAGGTGTCGTTCGCAAGTTGAAGATTCATATATTTCCTCATAGACTGCTGCATCCCTTCGGGCTGCAGGAGGAGTGATATCAGCCAGGTGGTAAACTCTGTCCAAGATGGTGGGTGTCAGACATCCCGTGATCAGTCTGCAGGACTTATTCATAGCCACATCCACTTGTCTGCCGTGTGCTGACTTGTACCACACTGGGCAGGGGTTTGGCACCCCAAGAAACTCTTGGTTTGGCACCCCAAGAACGCTTGTTATTTTCCGTAGAATGTTGTTTCTCCCGCTTACTTTCAGTTTAGTATTCCTGCAGTGTTTGTAGGTAAGGGTCCTGTCCAGCGTAAGTCCGAGGTATTTTGGGTTTGGGCAATATTCCAGCAGCACTATGTTCCATGTTACCTGTAGCTTTCAGGAAGCCTGTTTGTTGCGAAGGTGGAAGTCACATACTTGGGTCTTTGTTGGGTTTGGCCTAAGCTAATTTTTACTGTAATAGTGGTTCAGCTCTTCCAGTGCCTCAGTTAGACCCTGTTCGATATCCTGTTTTCTATTCCTGTATTCCTGTTTTGGGGAAAATGACCCCACGCTCATTCACTAATGAAGATTGGCTCGGAAAACTCAGTTACATGTTTGGCATTTTTTAAATAGAGAGTACATACATTTTATTATTGAGCAGTAAAATTGAAGCTTTTAGAAAGAACCTGATACTTTGGCAAGACGAATTTAAAATAAGCAATACAGATATGTCCCATTGTTTTCCATAATTTACTAAAGAAAATAATAGTTTTCTGGTTATTTAAAAACACTATTTCCCATCATTTGATAAAATTGGGAGAAAATTTAACAAAAGGGTCGAAAAAATTCCAGATAATGAATTAGGTTGGATCCGTTATCCATTTTCGTTTGATGTTATTAATTTTAGATGAAAAAAACAGTTAATTTACGTTTCAAGCGACGAAACACTGCGCATTCAATTTAAATGTTAGATTTGTCAAAAATCGATTGGAAACGAATATGCCGATTTGAAAAGAAAGGCAATCAATATTTTAATTTAGTTAGCATCTACCTACTTATGTGAATCCAGCTTTTAAAAATTATTTGCCATTAAAACATAATATAGAACTCGATTGGATCCTGAGGATGATTTGCGATTTTCAATGACGGCTTGCGATTTTCAATGTAAAACCGCATTCGCATTGAATTTTTATTATGTAAGCAAGCTCATTAACTTTTACACCCTATTCAGCTATTCCATCCAGAACAACTATTCCGTCCAAAGGAATAAGATGCGCATGTACTAGTAAACTATAATTATAATTAAGAATTAATGAATATTATTATAACAAAAACGAAGTAGGTAGCTAACATGCACAAATGAAACCTCAACCACTGGGATTCACGCAAAATGTTGTCAACTCGTCCTCACTGAGCGATGTTACCCATATAAGAGCGATGTTACCCGTATAAAACGGGATACAAGCAACAAGCAACAAATTTATTTGATGTATGCCGCCAAATGTTGACGAGTATCCATCAACATGTTGCTTGTTTACAGCAATATGTTGTCAACATTGTGTTGACAACATGTTGCCAACAATTTGTTGTCCAGTGTGGACCTAGCTTAAAGCCCCACAGGTAAAAATTGCTCGGTTTAGGTGCGGTAGTGAGGAAAGGGGTGGAAGATATTGGACGGCTGCAACAGATAGGACTTGTCGAGCATGCGGTGAAGGGGAGGAGCTGTGGGAACATTGGGTGTTAAGAAATGTGAATGGAGCGAAGAGGAAAAGTAAGTGGCGAAAAACTGGAAGAAGGTTATGGATGAGAGTGGCTCGGGTTTTGTGTATATGGAAAAAATAGCGAAGTTGTTAAGGACAGGGCTAAAGGCTTCTTTTTTTTTGTTTCTTCTTATTTATGTTTCTTTTCTCCTTACGTTCTAACAGGATCTAAGAACTTTAGATCTGTTTATTATTTGCTGTATTCGTTTGGATATTTTTATTTTCCGTTTCATTCTGGTGTTTTTTTGTTTGTTTTTTTTTTGGTTTATTCTTTTGGATGTCACACTAAGGTACGAATTGTCGTGTATTTAAATTTATGCCAATAAAGGATTATTATTATATACCTAATAAGAAATAAATTTGTTAAATCAAACATATTTTTCTTATTAAACAGAAACAAATTAGTGTGGTCATAGATAAAGTATAGTACATAACTCGAGTTGTGAGGCAAATACATACTCGCGAAATTACGCCCTCCGTCGCAACTGTTCCGCTCGTACGTAATATGCTTCTTACAACTCTCGTTATGTAATATACTATTGTGATTGGCGATAAAAAAAAACATTAGCCTCAACATTTAGGATTATGTTTCGGAGTCCGTGAGTGAATTATTTTGATGCCTTGCCAAGGAAACTGATTCACTATTTCACTAAGGAAAAAACCACTGTTTTATAGATCCGTATCTAATGCCCGCCAAACACGTTACGGTCTACCGGAGAGGTTACACGTGCAGGTTTGCCTGCCCAGGTCAACCGTACCCAAGAAACTGCACAGGTCTATTCCCACATAGGCACCGGTCTACCTGCGCAGGCAAACCTGCACAGGTAGACCCCTCCGGTGGACCGTTGTGTTTATGGCGGGCATAAGGAATGAAACATGACTTTATAAAGCTTTTTTTAAATTATTTAAATAATTTACCAAAATTAAGTATTTTGAATATTATTATAACATGTATATAATTTAGAAATATACATTGTATTATCACCAGTTTCAGGACAATTTTCTTTGGCATAATATTCTAAGTGAGGAACAATGAATTGTAGCGCTTCGCCAGTTATAACAGGTAACAAAGGAAACGCAAATACTATGTCCTCTGCGGTCTTCGAAAATGTAACGAGCATCGAACAGCTCATCAGGAATAGAAAAATTGGGCACACCAATCCAACGGTGCATATGAAAATAACTTCATGCAGAACCCATGATAAAATATATACAGCTACGCGAGCTGCGTATTTATTTTTTGGCGTTATATACTCGTAGAAATCCCTGTAAACGTAGTAAAACAGCCAATCCCTAACAAGTTTATTCCATTTAAGGTGAAATTCGCTCGCTGTTTTACTGTTCCACCAATCCTAAAAATAAATAATTACAATATTGCAAAAGTATTTCGTAGAATTTTAACTTAAGTTTTTCTATTTTGCGCCTGTAATAGACTCATAACAGCACTCATATGCGTGCGGTTATACCTCGCCGAGTGAGATACAATTTTCTCAATATGTATCGGCGATTTTTTTATTTAGAAATGGCATTAAAGGGCGCAAAATAGAAAAAATGCTATAAAAAACTCGTTCGTAAACTCGTGCGTTTTTCAGCACTTGTCCATTAGAAAACTCCTCGCTACGCTCGTCGTTTTCCAAACTCGGACGCGTGCCGTAAAATCGCGCTTACTGAACTTGTCCTATAATATACGTCCTATAATATCCTAATATCCTATAATATATTACCTTTTGAAATTCTCTGTCCCCGAATTGTAATAATTCTGCAAATAAATATTGAGCAGAATATAGAATCACTGTGGCAACCAGAGTGTATGCTATGAAACTTGGAATCATTTTGTCAATAATGATAACAAATATTTGCAAATTAGTAAATGGGTGCTTTCCGAAATCACGCAATGCACGAATCACATATGTTTCTTCGATCAAGCTCAATGTGTAGGTTATAAATACCATTTGTATAATCATTTTTCCAATGGTGTTCCAATTTCTCGTGGGCCATCTGAAATCAATTTATAGAAATGTAAATTTGCTGGAAACTGACAAATTTTTGGATCTTAAAAAGAGATCTGACATTTTCAGATCTTAAACAGAGCTCAGTAAAGATTTTCATTTGCAGACTCGAGAATTTGAGAAATTTGCGGACTTTAAGATCGAGAAAAGATTTAGGTTTTCTATTTCTATTCTATTTTCTATTTAAGTTTTAGAACGTTTCTCCCACGCAGGTGGCGGCTGTAGGTGCGTTTTAACATTTCTTCACTTTTTTCGCGAAAACTCCTTTCCTCTTGCACTGTGAAACGGAAATAGTTATTTACATTAGAGTGTGGAAAGTTTGATTTTACAACGCGACAGCTCGTTTGGGCCCATAAGCTGGAGCGCTGTGTGCGCACATTAGAGTGTGGAAAGTTTGATTTTACAACGCGATAGCTCGTTTGGGCCTATAAGCTGGAGCGCTGTGTGCGCACATTAGAGTGTGGAAAGTTTGGTTTTACAACGCGACAGCTCGTTTGGGCCCATAAGCTGGAGCGCTGTGTGCGCACATTAGAGTGTGGAAAGTTTGATTTTACAACGCGACAGCTCGTTTGGGCCCATAAGCTGGAGCGCTGTGTGCGCACATTAGAGTGTGGAAAGTTTGATTTTACAACGCGACAGCTCGTTTGGGCCCATAAGCTGGAGCGCTGTGTGCGCACATTAGAGTGTGGAAAGTTTGATTTTACAACGCGACAGCTCGTTTGGGCCCATAAGCTGGAGCGCTGTGTGCGCACATTAGAGTGTGGAAAGTTTGATTTTACAACGCGACAGCTCGTTTGGACCCATAAGCTGGAGCGCTGTAAAATCATTTCCGCACGAAATTTGTATAAATTTATTTGAGAAACAAATAGACAATCCGCCTCCACTTCCGGCCCCCCACTCCCGCCCAACTTCCTGTTTCCACCCAACTTCCGGTTCCCACCCCCACTTCCGGTCTTTGCAACGGTCTTCTTGTGAGTAAAATTTTAGTTTCGCTTGATGTATACACGATGTTAAAGCTAGCTTTACAATTCAGGAGGCCAAAAAAATATTTTTATAATTTGTGTCTGTAATATACTCATAACAGCACTCATGTGCGTGCGGTTATGGCTCGCCGAGTGCGATACAATTTTCTCAATATGTATCGGCGACTATAAAAAAACTCGTTCGTAAGGCGTTTTTAGTCCATTAGAAAACTCCTCGCGACGCTCGTCGTTCAGCAAGGAAGGAATGGGCAGAGGCAAAATAATCGGGAGCAGAGACCGAAACACCCTCGCTGCCAAGATCCCCTGGTTGGAAGTACCAAAAGACGAAATACCACTGCAAATACCACTTCGAGAAAAACTACACAGCAATGTGTAGTAGTAAAGCCGATTGGAGCGACGAATCCTCAGCATACCACATAAAGCAAAATTCCATCAAGTGGTATACAGATGGTTCGAAGACAAAGGAAGGCACTGGTGCAGGAGTGTTTGGACCTCGTACCAGATACTCCGAATCCATGGGAACATCCCCAAGTATCTTCCAATCAGAGGTACACGCAATCGAAAGATGTGCACAGTTTAACCTCGACAGGAATTACCGCAAAAAACGAATTGCTATCCTGTCAGATAGCCAAGCAGCCATCAAGGCCATTAGCTCATACACCATCAGATCCAAACTGGTATGGGACTGTGTGGGGAAGCTGAACAAGCTTGGCAGGGATAATAAAGTAACGCTATACTGGGTACCAGGACACACTGGTATAGACGGAAACGAAGAAGCCGATCACCTAGCAAACAAGGGATCCAGTAGCCCCTTTATAGGTCCGGAACCCTTTTGCGGTATGAGCGTGAACACCATCCGCAATAGTTTAGATGAAGAAATAAGAGGTAAATGGATTAAAGCCTGGGAAGAACTTCCAGGGCTAAGGCAATCCAAAGTGATGCTGGGATCTTTTAACCAGAAAAGAACTAAAGCTTGCCTGAAACTAAGCAGGAACAAGTTTAGTATTCTGACAGGAGCCCTGACGGGACACTGCAGACTTAGGAAACATCTCAAGGCCCTAGGTCTAGAGGAGGATGATGGATGCAGATTCTGTGGCTCAGCAGAGGAAACCCCGATACATCTGTTCAAAGACTGCGGAGCATTACTCCGCAAGAGACAGATGTACCTTGGGGCTCACTGCTTGAAAACAGAGGAGCTGTAGGCCTTGAATCCCACCCAGATCCTGAGGTTCCTAAAGGAATCAGGATTAGAGGAGGCGCTCTAAATGGGTAAGTACACCAACACTTGGAGGAGGAGGGTGGGGTACAATGGATCTATAAAGGTCGCAGTACAAGTCGTCACCACCATATCTACAATCTACAATCTACGCTCGTCGTTTTCCAAACTTGGACGCGTGCTGTAAAATCGCGCCTACTGTACTCATCCTTTAATATACTATTTCCTGCGCAGGACAGAACGGCCTTTTGACCCGTGTCAGTCTGCCGCCTACAAGCCCCACACAGTATACTCCAGGTACGAAGAACTAAAATCCCTATTTTGGGCGGTTTATGGAACAACGTTGGTCCGCGGCTCGATTTTTTTCTTGCGTGATCTGGCCATGGTCCTGGAACGTCTTTCTACATATGCCGGACAAGTGTGCGACCGCCGGTTCGTCCGGTGCAGAGAAAATAAAATCTTGCTTCTTTGGTTACATTTGTGGACGCGGTTGGCTTATTTAAAGGGGTCCAGGTCTGAAAATAGGTTGGTTCGATGCAGGAGGGTTGCACACAACGGCTTGTGAAAGAATCCGGAGACTGAGACGTTCAGTTTCCGCTCCATGAAAATTTTATCGCGAAAAATCTTGAAAACGCGATTTTTTTCAACACGATTTGCAAGGATTCTAACTCCGCCGAAGCCACCAGTCGGATCACCACAGGACTAGCGCCATTCGATTCGGTATGGTATCTTTTAGTTTGTATGGGAGTTTACTCCCGATTGCCTTTAAGATGGCGTCACGACGTCACATAAACCGATTTTTTTTTACGTTTTTTTTTTGGAAGTTTTGGAATTTTGGACGTCCAGGAAAACTCGTACATAATCGCCAACTTAAACTGCCAACTCTTAAACGACGATTTCACCCGACTCCCGCAGAGAATTCAACGTTTTATTGTTTAATGGAAGCGGCATCGCTATGCGTCTTTTGCGGCCGTCGCAACGTCCGCCAAAACTCATTGCACTGCAAAAAACAAATGTTGAATTTAAAAGCGCCCATATTTTGGCAACCCTCTGCTTAATGTTCTGGATTTTCATGGAGCCTGTGCAGTGTATTGTAGATCTTCTGCTTTTCCGCAACAACAATTGAACGTCAGAAATTCAAAATCCAAAGAAATTCAAATCAAGAAATTCAAATTGTTATCAGCAGCAGACTAGACGCAGATAAATTTCTGAGAAATTAATTAGACTGATAAAATTTATTTGTTCCACGCTGTATGCAGCTGATAAGATAACAGTGGTTGCTATCACGGCAGACATTGGGTCACGTCTAACAGTAAATCAAAATAAAAACGCAGATTATTTTTCGAGAAATTAATTAGTTTCATATGCGTTTACAGGCACGTTGATAATGAATGGCAGTAGATAGGCTAGGAGAGTTCTGGGCCAAAATCCCATAAGAATGTACATAGGGGTCTAAAATTACTTTTTGGAACCAGATTCTACTTTTTGTAACCAGATAATCAAGGGTTCGTTAGGTTGGTATCGCTTTTTGTAACCAGATAATCAAGGGTCCGTTTAGGTTGGTATTACCCCTTAATCACACTTGATATCCGACAAAACTAGAGAGACAAGACTAGACGGACAAGACTAGACGGACTAGACTAGACGGATTAGACTAAACCATTTGATGAGAAAATCAAATCTGGTGTCAGAACGGCTCTAGCATGTACCCTAAGGGAGATGCCGCCCGACCGCCTCACCTTCAGTAGATGCTAAACTAATTATCTCGCTTCTGATTGGTTGATTAATGAACAAATAATTACAGTTGACCTTGTGTCTCACCGAGTCAGCATGTTCGTATTTCAACTTGTATACATTCAGATGTTCGGGCATTTTGTTTACAATAAATTTACTAACATACACCTCGAGCGCGGTCGGTTGTTTACCATTGATAATTATTTATATTCGAAACGCGATTGATATTTAAACCTATGCTCTAAATTCATAGTCATATTAACAATTAAAACTGTATCCCTGCGATCAATCTGTAAAGGTTTTCGCAGCAAGCATAATCTTGGAAGCCATACGGAAGTATGTGATGGCAATAAAAAAATGTACTACAAATACACCGTTTGCAATTCAATTTTCACAAGAAAAGATAGCAACATATGAGAAAATATAATAATGGTGGGAAGAAGAGGAGTCTAGATCCTAAATATTCACCCTAAACCTGAAGCCGATGAAGCCGGTCCAGCAGAACATCATCCAATCTTGTGTCAGCTATAGAATTGATGGTTCAGGGATTGATGTAGATAGCTTTATTAGTAAATTGAACAGCCGTTGTACGAGAAGCCGCATTCTATCCATACACTTTACGTCCACTTTTCCGTCCACCGTCCACTTTTTTCGTCCACCGTCCACTTTCCCTACATTCCGTCCACTTTCCGTCCACTTTTCGTCCACTTTTCATCCACTTTCCGTCCACTTTCCGTCCACCGTCCACTTTTTCCGTCCACCGTTCACTTTCCGTCCACTTTTTCCGTCCACCGTTCACTTTCCGTCCACTTTTTCCGTCCACCGTCCACTTTTTCGTCCACCGTCCACTTCTTCCGTCCACTTTTCATCCACTTTCCGTCCACTTTTCGTCCACCGTCCACTTTTTCCGTCCACCGTCCACTTTCCGTCCACTTTTTCCGTCCACCGTCCACTTTCCGTCCACTTTTTCCGTCCACCGTCCACTTTTTCCGTCCACCGTCCACTTCTTCCGTCCACTTTTCATCCACTTTAATCAGCTTTTAAACAGCTTTTTAACAGCTTTTAATCAGCTTTTTAAACAGCTTTTTAATCAGCTTTTGAACAGCTTTTAAACAGCTTTTTAATCAGCTTTCAAACAGCTTTTTAACAGCTTTTAATCAGCTTTTTAATCATATTTTAAACAGCTTTTTAACACGCCAAACAGGGTGTGAGGTCTATGTGACCCCACGCTAAACAGGGTGTGAGGTCTATGTGACCCCACGCTAAACAGGGTGTGAGGTCTATGTAACCCCACGCTAAACTCCGTCCACTTTCCGTCCACCCCATCCACTTTCCGTCCACTTTTCATTCTTTCAGCTTTAATCTCATTGGGTTAATTGGGTTAGCATTGGGTTAGGTTAGCATTAGGTTAGGTTACGGGAGGTTGGTAATGAAGTGGGCTTCATTCCTAACATTCCGTAACCTAACCTAATGCTAACCTAACCCAATGCTAACCCAATTAATTGGCGTGTTAAAAAGCTGTTTAAAATATGATTAAAAAGCTGATTAAAAGCTGTTAAAAGCTGATTAAAGTGGATGAAAAGTGGACGGAAGAAGTGGACGGTGGACGGAAAAAGTGGACGGTGGACGGAAAAAGTGGACGGAAAGTGGACGGTGGACGGAAAAAGTGGACGGTGGACGGAAAGTGGACGGAAAGTGGATGAAAAGTGGACGGAAAGTGCACGGAAAGTGGACGGAAAGTGGACGGAAAGTGGACGGAATGTACGGAAAGTGGACGGTGGACGAAAAAAGTGGACGGTGGACGGAAAAGTGGACGTAAAGTGTATGGATAGAATGCGGCTTCTCGTACAACGGCTGTTCAATTTACTAATAAAGCTATCTACATCAATCCCTGAACCATCAATTCTATAGCTGACACAAGCTTGGATGATGTTCTGCTGGACCGGCTTCACCGGCTTCAGGTTTAGGGTGAATATTCAGGATCTAGACTCCTCTTCTTCCCACCATTATTATGTTTTCTCATATGTCGCTATCTTTTCTTGTGAAAATTGAATCGCAAACGGTGTATTTGTAGTACATTTTTTTATTGTCATCACATACTTCCGTATGGCTTCCAAGATTATCCTTGCTGCGAAAACCTTTACAGATTGATCGCAGGGATACAGTTTTAATTGTTGATATGACTATGAATTTAGAGCATAGGTTTAAATATCAATCGCGTTCCGAATATAAATAATTATCAATGCTAAACAACCGACCGCGCTCGAGGTGTATGTTAGTAAATTTATTGTAAACAAAACGCCCGAACATCTGAATGTATACAAGTTGAAATACGAAAATGCTGACTTGGTGAGACACAAGGTCAACGATAATTATTTGTTCATTAATCAACCAATCAGAAGCGAGATAATTAGTTTAGCATCTACTGAAGGTGAGGCGGTCGGGCGGCATCTCCCTTAGGGTACATGCTAGAGCCGTTCTGACACCAGATTTGATTTTCTCATCAAATGGTTTAGTCTAGTCCGTCTAGTCTAGTCCGTCTAGTTTTGTCCGTCTAGTCTTGTCTCTCTAGTCTTGTCGGATATCAAGTGTGATTAAGGGGTAATACCAACCTAAACGGACCCTTGATTATCTGGTTACAAAAAGCGATACCAACCTAACGAACCCTTGATTATCTGGTTACAAAAAGTGGAATCTGGTTACAAAAAGTAATTTTAGACCCCTATGTAAATTCTTATGAGATTTTGGCCCAGAACTCTCCTAGCCTATCTACTAATGGCCCTCCTCACCGTGCATTTTTGAATATATCCTAACGCCATCTACACATCTACGCTCGGCCGCATTCAGAACTACTGATAAATCGCGGCGCCATCTACACATACTCGCTCGGCCGCGTTCAGAACTAGTAGATTAGGTCAGGGTCAGATCAAGATCAAGACCAGAGGAGGAGGTTGTTAGGTCAGGGTCAGATCGAGATCAAGACCAGGGTCACAAGTCAGGGCTAGGGTCAAAGGTCAGGCCCAGGGGTCAGAGGAGGAGGTGGTTAGGTCAGGGTCAGATCAAGATCAAGACCAGGGCCATGGTCAAAGGTCAGGCCCAGGGGTCAGGGTCAGGGGTCAGAGGAGGTGGTGGGTCAGGGTCAGATCAAGATCAAGACCAGGGTCACAGGCCAGGGTTAGGGCTCAGAGCCAGGGGTCTGGGGCCAGGGGTCAGGGTCAGATTAAGATAAAGACCAGGGTCACAGGTCAGGGCCAGGGGTCAGGGTCAAAGGTCAGGGGTCAAGGTCAGGGGTCAAGGTCATGGCCAAGGTCAGGGGTCAAGGTTAGAGGGGAGTTGGGTCTAGAAGGAACCATCTTTCCCTACTCCTGTCGGCCCTCCTTTGGATAGAGGCCGAAAATCAATTGACCAACAAAACTGGCCCGAACACTTTTTCATTCAAGAATTGGACGAAATTGGACGAAATAAGATGTTGTTTCAACACCTGTCACACCACACGCGAAACAATCACGTTGTTGCAAACAAAGTTTCCAGGTCATGTAATTTCTCGTTTTGAGACTTCTTTGGATTATTATCTCCGGGGTTTTTTGAAAAGTAGGGCCTACGCGTACCATCCCGAGACAACTCAAAGAAGAAATTACACGCCAAATTCGTGAAATCCAACAGCCCATATTTCAAAATGTACTTCTAAAATTCGTTAAAAGAGTGTAATCCTGGCAATAGAGCAACGGAGGCCACTTAACCGATACTTTGTTTCGTGTGTAAATGTCACTAATGTGTAGGTACATGTCAAGAACAAACTGTAAATAAAACATTAAATTTACATGAAGGGCACAGGGGAAAAACCACGGAAGTCGATGTTAGAAGTGTACTTTGCGTTCCACTGTATAAGATTGGGAAAAAGCACGTTAGTCCCTATAAAGCTGAAATTATAAAATAGATATCTAGGGGAAACAACGTAAGTCCTACCTTTAAATCTCGTATTTCTCAAAACGAAGCTGTGTGGACATATGTGGTTTTGTCCTGTACCCTTCATATATTTTAATAAGTTTTTAAAATTCAAGTTCTTGCTGACACACCCTTTATATTCAAAAATAAGAGATAATATATATATATATATATATATATATATATATATATATATATATATATATAATAAAAATAAATATAATAAGTTTTATTAGTCCGGTTTTAAATAAACCGGATAAACGGTGGAGCCGTTGGTATTTAAAATTGATGAATAAATAAGCCGTTTACGTTGCCATTGAATCCATTAAAAAAACCTTTTATATTTACATTTCAACGACAATTATATTTTAAATATTTTTGATAAAAAATTTCTTTAAAATGCAGAAATTTAAATAAATAGGGATTTTTGAGGTCACTATCATAATATACGTCTCAAATAGCGTTTCGTAAATTAAAATATTGCACTAATTTTTAGACCATCGTAGTTATATGGAAATAATTTGTTTTGTTGTATTTTGAAATTAATTATTTACACAGGAATTAATGTAAATTAAATTAATAATAATTAAAGAAAAAGTCGAAAGTAAAATAAAAACTGGGCAGAACGACTGCATTTGGCCTCTGTAGTGGCCTAAACATTTGCAAAATATGAATATTAAAAGGCTTACCTTGGATATTCGTTCTTGTATATCAACGTTGGAGCGAAGGAAAAATATATAAATTTTGAAATTGTTGGAATCTCGAAACGTTTAACTTTTACCAGGTATTCGTAAGAGTTCGTTCTAACAAACGCAATATTTTTCATTAGAAGTCTAGTCTATAAAAACGACATTTTAACATACAACAAAGGTCATTTTAGAACACTTACCATTTCAATTAACAACAAATACCTGAAGGCTATTGGTACTTCAGTCATTAATATTACAGTGAAACCGAAACTCCCAAATAAATGAACAAGGAAACTGAAAATCCACAATCTATCCCACACTAAAACATATTTTAAAATAAATACATTCTTTTATCACATTAATAACTTACAATATGATTGTTTGGGTCTTAATATTCTCCAAACATTCCAACCAACATAAACCAAAAAATGCGAAAACCATGTCGCTAGCCACAATGAAAATGTTCGATCGAAATTTTCAAAAGATAGTCTTATTAATTTGAATCCAAACTCACTCCTATTAAAAAGTTTAAAATAATTGATACTTACGTACTAACGCCACCACAGCTTCAGATTTGGTTAGATTATGTTATAATGGTGACGATAAATCCAGACCATATAGCACGCGGTAGCGCGACCTCTCGATCGCAAATAAGAAAAAGTATTGGACAAGGGTTAGATTAGGTTATATTAGAGCAGACAAATCCAGAGCACATATCGCGCAGTGGCGCGACCTCTCGATCCGAAATAAGAAAAAATATTGGATAACGGTTAGATTAGGTTATATTAGAGCAGATAAATCCAGAGCACATATGGCGTAGTAGCGCGACCTCTCGATCCGAAATAAGAAAAAATATTGGATAAGGGTTAGATTAGGTTATATTAGAGCAGGCAAATCCAGAGCACATATCGCGCAGGGGCGCGACCTCTCGATCCGAAATAAGAAAAAATATTGGATAACGGTTAGATTAGGTTATATTAGAGCAGATAAATCCAGAGCACAAATCGCGTGGTAGCGCGACCTCTCGATCGCAAATAAGAAAAAGTATTGGATAAGGGTTAGATTAGGTTATATTAGAGCAGGCAAATCCAGAGCACATATCGCGCAGTGGCGCGACCTCTCAATCCGAAATAAGAAAAAATATTGGATAACGGTTAGATTAGGTTATATTAGAGCAGATAAATCCAGAGCACAAATCGCGTGGTAGCGCGACCTCTCGATCGCAAATAAGAAAAAGTATTGGATAAGGGTTAGATTAGGTTATATTAGAGCAGACAAATCCAGACCACATATCGCGCAGTGGCGCGACCTCTCGATCCGAAATAAGAAAAAATATTGGATAACGGTTAGATTAGGTTATATTAGAGCAGATAAATAAATAAATAAAGAGCATAGATAAATAAATAATAAAGAGCACATATCGCGTGGTAGCGCGACCTATCGATCGCAAATAAGAAAAAGTATTGGATAAGGGTTAGATTAGGTTATATTAGAGCAGGCAAATCCAGAGCACATATCGCGCAGTGGCGCGACCTCTCGATCCGAAACAAGAAAAAATATTGGATAACGGTTAGATTAATGTTATATTAGAGCAGATAAATCCAGAGCACATATCGCGTGGTAGCGCGACCTCTCGATCGCAAATAAGAAAAAGTATTGGATAAGGGTTAGATTAGGTTATATTAGAGCAGTCAAATCCAGAGCACATATCGCGCAGTGGCGCGACCTCTCGATCCGAAATAAGAAAAAATATTGGATAACGGTTAGATTAGGTTATATTAGAGCAGATAAATAAATAAATAAAGAGCATAGATAAATAAATAATAAAGAGCACATATGGCGTGGTAGCGCGACCTATCGATCGCAAATAAGAAAAAGTATTGGATAAGGGTTAGATTAGGTTATATTAGAGCAGGCAAATCCAGAGCACATATCGCGCAGTGGCGCGACCTCTCAATCCGAAATAAGAAAAAATATTGGATATCGGTTAGATTAGGTTATATTAGAGCAGATAAATCCAGAGCACAAATCGCGTGGTAGCGCGACCTCTCGATCGCAAATAAGAAAAAGTATTGGATAAGGGTTAGATTAGGTTATATTAGAGCAGACAAATCCAGAGCACATATCGCGCAGTGGCGCGACCTCTCGATCCGAAATAAGAAAAAATATTGGATAACGGTTAGATTAGGTTATATTAGAGCAGATAAATCCAGAGCACATATCGCGTGGTAGCGCGACCTCTCGATCGGTTAGATTAGGTTATATTAGAGCAGGCAAATCCAGAGCACATATCGCGCAGTGGCGCGACCTCTCGATCCGAAATAAGAAAAAATATTGGATAACGGTTAGATTAGGTTATATTAGAGCAGATAAATCCAGAGCACAAATCGCGTGGTAGCGCGACCTCTCGATCGCAAATAAGAAAATGTATTGGATAAGGGTTAGATTAGGTTATATTAGAGCAGACAAATCCAGAGCACATATCGCGCAGTGGCGCGACCTCTCAATCCGAAATAAGAAAAAATATTGGATAACGGTTAGATTAGGTTATATTAGAGCAGATAAATCCAGAGCACAAATCGCGTGGTAGCGCGACCTCTCGATCGCAAATAAGAAAAAGTATTGGATAAGGGTTAGATTAGGTTATATTAGAGCAGACAAATCCAGAGCACATATCGCGCAGTGGCGCGACCTCTCGATCCGAAATAAGAAAAGATATTGAATAACGGTTAGATTAGGTTATATTAGAGCAGATAAATAAATAAATAAAGAGCATAGATAAATAAATAATAAAGAGCACATATCGCGTGGTAGCGCGACCTATCGATCGCAAATAAGAAAAAGTATTGGATAAGGGTTAGATTAGGTTATATTAGAGCAGACAAATCCAGAGCACATATCGCGCAGTGGCGCGACCTCTCGATCCGAAATAAGAAAAAATATTGGATAACGGTTAGATTAGGTTATATTAGAGCAGATAAATAAATAAATAAAGAGCATAGATAAATAAATAATAAAGAGCACATATCGCGTGGTAGCGCGACCTATCGATCGCAAATAAGAAAAAGTATTGGATAAGGGTTAGATTAGGTTATATTAGAGCAGGCAAATCCAGAGCACATATCGCGCAGTGGCGCGACCTCTCAATCCGAAATAAGAAAAAATATTGGATAACGGTTAGATTAGGTTATATTAGAGCAGATAAATCCAGAGCACAAATCGCGTGGTAGCGCGACCTCTCGATCGCAAATAAGAAAAAGTATTGCATAAGGGTTAGATTAGGTTATATTAGAGCAGACAAATCCAGAGCACATATCGCGCAGTGGCGCGACCTCTTGATCCGAAATTAGAAAAAATATTGGATAACGGTTAGATTAGGTTATATTAGAGCAGATAAATCCAGAGCACATATCGCGCAGTGGCGCGACCTCTCGATCCGAAATAAGAAAAAATATTGGATAACGGTTAGATTAGGTTATATTAGAGCAGATAAATAAATAAATAAAGAGCATAGATAAATAAATAATAAAGAGCACAAATCGCGTGGTAGCGCGACCTCTCGATCGCAAATAAGAAAAAGTATTGGATAAGGGTTAGATTAGGTTATATTAGAGCAGACAAATCCAGAGCACATATCGCGCAGTGGCGCGACCTCTCGATCCGAAATAAGAAAAAATATTGAATAACGGTTAGATTAGGTTATATTAGAGCAGATAAATAAATAAATAAAGAGCATAGATAAATAAATAATAAAGAGCACATATCGCGTGGTAGCGCGACCTATCGATCGCAAATAAGAAAAAGTATTGGATAAGGGTTAGATTAGGTTATATTAGAGCAGGCAAATCCAGAGCATATATCGCGCAGTGGCGCGACCTCTCGATCCGAAACAAGAAAAAATATTGGATAACGGTTAGATTAGGTTATATTAGAGCAGATAAATCCAGAGCACATATCGCGTGGTAGCGCGACCTCTCGATCGCAAATAAGAAAAAGTATTGGATAAGGGTTAGATTAGGTTATATTAGAGCAGATAAATCCAGGTCATATATTGCACCGTAGCGCGACCTCTCGCTGTGGTGGCGGTAATACGTAAGTACCAAATAATTTAAGAAATGCCACTATTAGTAATTTATAAAAAATATTTATTTGATGAATTACTTACGTTCCTCCAAAATAAATATCGTTCAGAGCGTTGCTGAGTCCCAGAACAAATGCGGCAACGATTCCAAATCTATAGGCTATATTAAAATATTCATTGTTTAATACGTCCTTTAGAGGTGCGTCTCGAACTTTAAACTCTTTTTCGGGAAGCGACTTCTTCATCGATCGTTCCCCGCTCATATCTGTCACTTTATTGAATCAAAATATTGGCAATAAATGAATGGATGTAATGAATAAAACAGCTAACCCCCACCGTTTCGTGTAGTGGCAATAATAATCTAAATTAAAGTGGGGTAAGTCGACAGACATGTATTTGTGAAGTTTAGCACATACATAGTTAATATTGTCCTTGTTTATTTAGTCTTGTTGGTCTAGTCTTCTTTGTCTTGTCTCTCTAGACAAATCAAAATCACAATTTGTATAAATTTCCATCATTTGTGAAAAATGCTAGTAATTTAATAAACTGGACCGAGAGATTTCAACCGGCAAGGTTCAAATTGATAAACAATATTTTCACAAGAATTTGCCCATTAAGTTTAGTAGCACATTTAAGATTAATTCAATTTTAAAAATTGCATATCAAAACAACAATTATAATTAATTTAATTGCGAAATTATTCATTTATATTGACAAAATGTTGCAATTGATGTTTCATTTATAGCTTGTATTGTTTGCATCTAATCTCAAACGTTTCAAGGTATTACAACTTTTTTTAATAAAACGTATTGTTTGATTTATTTGTGTTTACGTGAAGTGAAAAATATGATTTAAATAGTATATTACGTAACGAGAGTTGTAAGAAGCATATTACGTCCGAGCGGAACAGTTACGCAAGACCTGCGTAGCGGGGAGTGCGTAATTCCACGAGTCCGTAATTGCCTTACAACTCGAGTTATGTACTATATTTTATCTACGACCACACTAATTTGTTTCTGTTTAATAGATTGTAGATTGTGTAATAGACGTGTAAAAATTTGCTCGTGAAAATTGTGTATTTTGAGTGGTGTAAAGTTCATAGGGAGAGAAGTTTTTAGTGAAAAACAATTAGTTAACATTGGATTGGTGTTAGTGTAAAAAAATTGTGTAAAAACAAAGTGAATTAGTGATTTCTATTTTGAAATGAATTTCTAAATTTGACGTTTAAATAATCTGACATTTGATAAAAGAAACCTACTTGAAATTATGAATAAACTAACAATTCTAAAACAGATCTGGACCTAGTAATATAATAATAAGTACCCCTTGAACATCTTTGGTAAACAATGGCACGGAGCCTAGCACCTGGGAAGAATGGGGTGGACAGGACTCCTTAGCCGTAGTGAAGGCGACCTGTCTAGGGGTGACAACCCCGAATAATAAGCCTCCCAAGCTAACAACTTGGGTAGTATCTTGGACAGTGGCTCGCCACTGTCCCATAAAGAATATTCTTCAACTGAGCATCAAGGTAAATCTCGCTAAATGCACTACCCCAGGTGGTAACCAATCCACCGTCACCTATGGTGACGTTAGCGGACCTTCGGATTCTGGGGAGTCCGCACCAACATGCTTTAAGGATGAGTCGGAGCATCCTGAAATCACCGGACGTAAACTCAGACCAAGACGGCAAAGCTTCTTCGCAACATTAAATGCCAACTCACTGTTAAAAGTGGGTAAACTGAAACATTTGACTGATTCACTAAGATAATACTGACAGCAGTACAGGAAAACCAGATTTACGCACGAGCATGCCTTCGAGTCCCAAGGCTACAGAATCCTCAAAGGAAAAGTGGGTCAGCGGGTAATGAAGAACGTACCCCACTTAGGTACAGGATTTATAATCAGTCACAGGATACTGGATTCAGTCACCGACTTTGCCTCCCCGAGTAGTCGTGTATCCATCCTCTCTCTCAAATGCGCAAATAAGGGCTACAGTATAGTCAATGTGCATGCCCCAATCAACCAAGACAACAGACGCAATCCAGACAGAACTGATAAATTCTGGGAAGACTTAGAAGATATTATCTCTAAACTTCCAGAGAGGCACACTGTCATACTGCTTGGTGACTTCAATGCTCAATTGGGAAGAGAGAAAAAATACAGAAACATAGTGGGCAATTATCCGGCGCATAAGCGAACCAACCGCAACGGAGAACGATTGGTGGATCTGTGTAGGACTTTTGGGTTGATCATGAAGTCTACAGCCTTTAAACACGTGCCAAGGAAGCAGAAGACTTGGATTTCACCTAATACCCACCTGGGTGAATTCCAGATAGATCATGTGGCCATTTCACGCAAATCTCAAAAGGAAATACAAAACGTGAAGGTACTAAGAAGCGCCAATCTGGACTCAGACCACTACCTCTCAAAGATCAAAATAAGACTCCAGCCTAGAAACACTAGATTACACAGAACCTCCAAAATGGTAAGATTTGACGTCGAGCGACTCAAGAACAGTCAAGAACTAAGTCAGAGACTGAACAACACAGACCTAAACAACTGGGACCAACTGAAGGAGACTCTTGTCTAGGCGGCCAATGAACTCGCCCCTCTCGCTAGAAGAAGGAAGCATCCGTGGTGGACTGAAGACTGTGACAATGCAATAGCCCAAAGACAGATAGCCTGGCTGAAGTGGAATTCTAAAAAGACCGAGGAAATTTTGCATACATTTTGGAACAAAGAAAGGTTACAGCCAAGATAATTCGAAGAACAAAACGAACCTTCACACAAAACCAACTAACCCAAATCGAAGAGAGCTTTGCTAAGAATAATTCCAGATATTTCTTTGGAACCTTTAAGCAGGTACTCAGAAAATACGCTCCGCCAAGCCTCCACTTCAGAGACTCACAAGGCAAACTGGCTTATAACGACAAGGACAACTGCCACCTTTTGGCTCAGTACTTTAAAAATCTACTCAACTGTGACCCACCCAGCGAAGACTTCAACTATAAACAAACCACACCAAACCCGGACTCGCTTCCCCCTTCATTGGAAGAAGTTGGCCAGATCATTCAACTTCTTAAGAATAATAAGGCAGCTAGAGACGACTCTATCGTTGCTGAACTGTGGAAAGGTGCTGGAAACAATGCCGTGCGCAGGCTAACCGAGATCATCCAGGACATCTGGAAAACAGAGAAACTACCACCCGATTGAAAATCTGCTCTGATCCATCCGCTACACAAAAATGTAGGAATTTACGGATCTAAACAACTACCGTGAAATTTCTCTCGTCCCGGTAACATACAAGATTCTCTCGAAGGCGTTACAAACAAGGTCAAAAATCAGTTGGATAGTCAACTGGGAGAATACCAGGGGGGCTTCAGGAAGACCCGATCCTGTGTTGAACAGATCTTCAACCTTAAAACGGTACTTGCATACTCCAAAATGAAAAACCACAAAGTGATCGTCACCTTTGTTGATTTTAGGAAGGCCTACGATCCCATCGATAGAGAAACGCTTAACAAAATACTCCAGGAACTAGCACTAGACAACAAAACCCGCAGACTAATCCTAGAAACTTTGACCACCACTCATTCCAAGGTTAAATTTAGAGGCGAGATTTCAGAAAGCTTCGAAATAAAAACTGGAGTGAGACAAGGAGATGGACTTTCCCCACTTCTCTTCAACTGTGTCCTTGAAAAGGTTATGAGAGAATGGTGCAAGGAATTTAACAATTTGGGTACTCAGAGTGATATCTACCTGGGACGTAAGAACGATGGACTGGTTGTAGATTGCCTGGCTTTTGCAGATGACATGGCACTGTTTGCAGATTCTCTTGAATTGGCAACAATGCAGGTAAACTGTCTCAGAAAACAGGCTGCCAAAGTGGGTCTTCAAGTGTCGCTGGAGAAAACAGAATTCTTCACCAATATTAGAGAAGCAAACAGAGAGATGTTACTAGAACAGGGAAACATCAAGAGGACTGAGAAATTTAAGTATCTTTGCGAGTGGATTGAACCCAACTTATCAGATAGAGCATCATTATCTAAGAGAGTCCGAAAGTTAGAACTAGCCTATCGGCTGACTAAGAACACTTACAATAAGAAATGCCTGTCACGCAACCTGAAACTTAAGCACTACACATCAGTCTTACGACCAGAAGCCTTATATGCCATGGAGTGTCTTTCCTTGAACCGAAGAGGTCTAATAGAGAAATTGAAAATCAGAGAGAGGAGAATCCTCAGAAAGATCCTAGGCCCGGTAAAGGAAGATGGGGAATTCCGAAGACGGCATAACTCTGAGCTCTACGAACATATTGAAATCTCTCTGACTGTGCAAGGAAAAGAAAGGTAGCTTTCTATGGCCACACTGCAAGGTTGCCTCCAAACCGACTAACTAACCGTCTGTTCACCTTCTGGCAAAACAAGAAGCTTCGTACCACTTGGTTGACAGAAACCAAAAAGGATATTAAAGAATTGGGAATAACAGATCTCAAAAACAGACAGTCTGTGAGAGGCACCCTAAAGGAAGTCCTTGGATTTCAGGAAAAACCTCGAAGGAAAGATACCCCCTGGACAGAAGAGAGAAATTAGTTACACCGGCAGTAGATGCGACAATACTGGACAAAAGTCAAAGCCCAACAGTTGAACAAGCGTGGTCCAAAGTAGGCCTATTCGAAAGAAGAAGAAGAAGATTGTAGATTGTAGATATGGTGGTAACGACTTGCACTGCGACCTTTATAGATCTATTCTACTCCACCCTCCTCCTCCAAGCGTTGGTGTACTTTCCCATTTAGAACGCCTCCTCTAATCCTGATTCCTTTAGGAATTTCAGGATCTGGGTGGGATTTAAGGCCCGCAGCTACTCTGTGTTCAAGCAGTGAGCCCCGAGGTAAATCTTTCTCTTGCGGTGTAGTGCTCCGCAGTCTTTGAGCAGAAGTATGGGGGTTTCCTCCGCTGAACCACAGAATCTGCATCCGTTATCCTCCGCTAGGTCTAGGGCCTTGAGATGTTTCCTAAGTCTGCGGTGTCCCTTCAGGAGGATATGGATCGCAATTTGTTTGCTATTTAAGCCAAAAAGAAGAAAGCATCAAAGGAAGAGTACTGTAAAACACCTGAAAATATCAGCTGAAAAAATGAAAGAAGTTGGAAAAAATTGGAAATGGATGGAAAACATTGGAAATGGATTCCACAGTTTTGGTGCATGTACCAGGTAGATAGAGACCCATTAGATGGGAATAACATTGCAGGGATTGTATTATATACAAATATTAATTTATACCAAATTGTTACGCTCCAGATTTTAAAACCTCGTTTTGTTTTCCTAAAGTGAAATATAGCTTGAATATATAAATATAATGAATCTGTCCGTGGCTCTATAATATTTATATTAGCTCTATATATTATCTAAAATATTAGGTCAGCGCAGCCTTGCTCATTTGAATTATAAAATGCAATACTCTTACATTAGCTTGAAGACCATGTGTAGACACGAGTGTATAAAGTAGATATGTTGTAGATTGCGATATAACTGTTCCATTTGTACGTAATTTGCTTCTTACAACTCTTGTTACGTGATATACTATTATATAGAATTTAAAACACGCATGTGTTTTATTTATAGATAGAACAACCACTGTTTATAGAACAAGTCACTGTTTTTAGGAATCCTTAGTTTCACTTTGTGGATTCAGCACGTAGTTTCAAGGATATAAAGGCCGGTGTAACTGTCAGCAGATGTAGGTGTATAAAGTGCGACCAGCATGAAGCATATGTGGGAGTGCCGAGTAACGCAAGAATAATCCGTTTTGAGCCTTTAAAATTTGAGGTATTTCGGGTGACGATCCCAAACTACAATGCCATTAGAAAGCACTGACTGGATCGCAGCATAGTAGTAGTTAAGTAATTCAATTTGATTGAGGATTCTTCTAAGGAACCGAATGCAATATGCTTTCTGTTTGAGTACTTTGCATATGCTCTGAGTTGTAGTGTGCTACGTGTTTGCTCCTTAATATATATTCCAAGAAATTTTGTTCGATTTTGTTCCGAGTTTCCGGATTTTATTTGGATATTTCCTATATCTTTGCTTCTGTTGGTTTGAAACACTATAAATTCAGTTTTTTCGCTGTTAAGAAACAGTTTATTGTAGGAAAACCATTGCGTTACAGATTCCATGATTGTGTTAAATTTTTGAATCTTGGATTGTAAATTGTTTTTTGATAGTAAAAAAACTGGCGTCGTCAGCATCAGGGCCGGCGCGTCATAATATGCCCCCTAAGGCAAATACAATTGCGTCCATAGAATTTTCTATCAGCGCATCATAAATATTAGACAAATCATACCTTGGTGGTTTAATAGCTTCTACTCTGCTTTCCCAGCGCGTAGCACTAACGCACTTTACAGTTTATGATTTGATGTGTCTGTTGAGTCGCGGTGGTTGTTTGTCTTTGGACAAAATGTTCGCGTGATCAAACGTAAGGCGGTTAATTCTGGGTTGCCAATAGATTCGATCGGCACTGGAAATTATATGTTTGGGCAAATAAAACTTGCACGACTCGTTAAACATGTATTTATTATTTAACTCTATTTTTAGCACTTGTCACGACGTGCACTGTCGGAGTTTGGATTCTTCTTGGTGTGTTTTTGGTTACAACAGAACTGAGTGTGATAAGATATTGTTACAAACAGGAAAACTCAATCTAACCTCCCATTTGCCTGCCCCTACTGAACCAAGAAGAATTCCAACCCGAAGTGCACGTGGTAATTTCTATGGCTAATCTTAAAACTAACCAAAATTTAAATACTTATTCTAAGGAACCTTAAACATTGCATTGTATTTTCAATTGTTTACGACCACCAAGCATCCAAAAACCATTAGCGATCGTAAACATCCGCCGAAGCGTATTTACAAAGGATTACAAATGGTCTTTCAGATGCGTAGCGGCCATAAACAGCTCCAAACGCATTCAAACAAATATCTACCACCCTACCGACCAGATGTTGGGAATCTACTGGTCGGTTTAAGATAATCTTGATGTAATTATTATTTACCTAAATTTAGAATACACTTAGAATACATTTACATACATTTAGAATACAACAACAAAAAATAGTTTTTAAAATAAAAATAAAATTGTTTAGCCTTAACAATGTCTTTTTAATATAGCCCTTATATCTTTTATCTTGTAGTAGAAGGTAGAACTAAGAATCGGTGAAGACTCAAACAATATAATCATTTTTAAAAAGTAGAATACCGCACGAAAAGTTCGCTGCTTCAAACAGATTTTAAGACCTCGTTTATTTTTCTAAAGCGAAATATAGCTTGAATATATAAATATATTGAATATGTCCGTGAAGACTTGAACAATATAATCATTTTTAAAAAATAGAATAAAATTCGCTGCTTCAAACATATGGCGCCGTAAGGCGATCCGCCTGTCCGACCAGGTGCACGTGCCGGCACTGATCAGCATATAACGTGGCATCACATTCGTGTAGATACGCCACTAAATCCGCAAAAATACGATAAATAGTATTGGTGACAGCACAATACCCTGAGGGACCCCTGTTTTCGTCGCAATTGTTGGAGACATGCCTACCTTGTCCCAAGAGTTTATTTTTACATATTGGGATCGGTTGTATAGGAAGGAACATAACCAGTTTCCTGTTTTTCCTCTTATGCCATATTTATCCTAATTTGGGAAGGATTTGGTCGTGGCATACACGGTCAAAGGCTTTACTTACTTCACAGAAAATACCTATTAGGAAATTGCCCTTGTCTACATAAGATAAGATTTTATTATAAAGTTTTAGAATAACTGTGCTAGTAGATTTCCCGCTTTGAAAGGCATGTTGTTCCGGAGGTATTATTTTATGCTATATAAATATATTTAATCTTTCCGGAGCTCTATAAAACTAATGAGTCTTTTTAGGACGTGAAAAAAAAGGATGTGAATTTTTTTAGTTATTTTATAGCTTTCGGTCCACCTTCGTGGCACTCAACAAAAACCAGAAAAATAACATTGTTTTTAAGATCATGTCTTTCAGATATCTTAAGTGGATAGCCATCCATCTGTAGACGCGTTTCGTGCTTTGAGTGCCACGAAGTATGTAACTCGAGAGAAAAGACAATCCATAGAAAAGTCTGGAAGAAAATTATAAACCAAATCATTGGCAGACTGGGCCTACAGTGCAGAGATATGTCTCATACACATTAATATGGTGTTATGTATTTTCATATAAACTAAAATGTGTTCCACGTGTTGAGTTCTGACGGATAGAATATTTTTTTTATATATTCGTTACGACCACGTTTTTACATTATTTTTTGTCCTCACTCTGTGCCAATATCACTTCATCCTCTCTCCTACTTCCTTCTTCTGTTCCTCTATGTAAGATCTTCCTTTCCTCACTGGCAATTCCCCTGTCTCCTGGAAACCTGTAAAGTTTTAAATTAGTCGCCTAAATCTCTCTCTGTCCATCATGTCTTCTAATTTCACCCCCATACGATCCAAGTCCAATCTCACTTCCCGAAACCATTTCGGCTCCGTCTTCCTCTTCCTGAAGAATTCAAAAATCCTCTTCCTCAGTCTGGTATTGTTCATCATCACTAAGTGCCAATAAAACTGTATTCTCCTTTTTCTCATTTGGGCTACAATTCCTTCTGTCTTCAGGTATAATTCTTTGTTAGGTTTTAGTCTCCTCTCTCCATCCTTGATATTTGGGCCTGGGATTTTTCGGAGCATTTTCCTTTCTTTCCTTCGGATGTTTTCGAGGCCACCCTTACCAATCATGTCTAGTCTATGTGTCATGTCTGACAACAGTATCTAGGTGTCGGAATTTAGCCCCAAAGAATAGACCCCTTTGTTATATGTATCCTTCGTAAGTTGATAAGCCATTTCCATTCTTCTCGCCCGCTCTTTGATGGCATTCTTATCCGACCCATTGTCCTGTATTTTTTCTCCCAAATACCTGAAACACTTAACTTGCATTACTTTGGCTTCTCTATACTAGAAGTGGAGAGGAGCGTCTTTGATGTTGGTCATGAAGACAGTCTTCTCAAAAGAAATTTGAAGTCCAGTCCTCTTGGCTATCATCTGGAGTTCTTCAGTTCTTTTAATCGCGGTTTCAACACCGGTAGTGAGTATCACAACATCGTCGGCGAATGCCAAACAATCCGTTCTGAAACTTTCTTTACCTCTCCCTAATCTGAAAGCCTCCTTATCCGAAATTCCCTTTGTCCATTCTCGAATAACTTTTTCTAAGACGCAGTTGAATAATATTGGCGAAAGCCCATCGCCTTGTCGTACGCCAATTTTGATTTCGAAAGGCTCTGACAACTCCCCCTGGAACTTTATTTTGGAGAAAGTATTGCTAATCGTCTGTTGAATTAGGTTCCTCGTCTTGTTGTCCACTTCAAATTCTTGGAGAATTGCCAATAATGTTTTTCTGTCAATGGAGTCATAGGCCTTCCGGAACTCCACAAAGACGGCGACATATTTATTCTCTCCCAACATCCTATACTTTAGAAACCTTATGATACCTTTTTCCTGCACTTTATGATATTCCGCAGGTTGAAGATTTGACCCGCGCAAGATCTTCCTTTCCGAAAACCTGCTTGGTATATACCCAATTCAGAATAACCCTTATATTCTTGTTAGTAACGCTTTCGATAAAATCTTGTAAGGAACTGAAACAAGAGAGATGCCTATAATTATTAACGGCCATTTTGTTACCTTTTTTATGAAGAGGATGGATCAAAGCCATTTGCCAGTCAGCAGGGATCCTTTCAGTTATCCATTTATTCTCAAGTAACCGAGTGAAAGATTTTACGACTGCCGCAGATCCGAGTTGTAGGAGTTCAGCGATTATACCATCTGCACCAGCAGCTTTGTTTGCCTTAAGTCCTTGAATAATCCGGAAAATTTCGTCTTCGTCAGGAGGCAATGAATTGGGAGATGATACTATTGGTTCAATTTTCAGGTTTTCTTGCGGACCATCACAATTAAGGAGTGAGTCGAAATATCTGGCAAGGATGTCACAGTTTTGTTTATCGGTCATTCCTATCGTCCCTTCTTCATTCTTGAAGCACATTCCTGGTGCTTGAAAACCCCTTAAGCGCGATTTGAACATCCGATAAAAGTTCCGCGTATTGTTCATTTGAAAATCTTCCTGCGTTTTCTTTAGATGATACTGTTCATATTGTCTCTTAGTCCTTCTGAAAGTCCGGGCTGTATGTTTCGTCTGACTTCGAAAGATTAATAGATAATCATCTCGTTTCGTTGAGCTCCAGTTTTTCCATGCCTCTTTGCGTCGTCACATTCTGCATTCCACCAAATTTGTCTTATTCGCTCTGTTCGAGCAATCGTTCTTCCAGCAGCACCTTGGATCTTGTCTCGGATTACATCCCAATTTCCTGACGCCAGGCACTTCAGTTCACCTCGGTAACTTTCCCTTGCCGCATTATTGGATTTCAATTTTCCGATATCATATCGCGGGATATTTTCTCTCCGTGTTCTTTTTCTGGTTGGTAAAAACTTCAGTTAAATTCTGATCAGGTCTCCTAGGATTCTGCTCCCCTTGATACTTTCATATTCATGATTTCTCTTTTTCCCATCGTAGAAATGACGACGCGGTCGATCTGAAATTCTCCCAATAGAGGATTGGGCGATCGCCATATCTTTTGTTTCCTGGGTAAATGCTTGAAAGTCGTTGAAAATAAGCTGTAGAGTAAAGACTCGACAAAGTTCTAAGAGTCTCTCGCCATTTCTATTGGTACGTTTATGTGCGGGATATTTTCCTACTATCTTCTTAAATTTTCTCTCCTTCCAGATCTGCGCATTGAAGTCACCCATTACTACCTTGATGTTCTTCTTTGGTATCCAAGACATCTGATCTTCTAGCTCTTCCCAGAACTGTTCGACTTTGTCTGGATTCTTGCGATTATCTTCGTTGATAGGTGTGAGCATTTATGAGAGTGTAGGTCTTGTTGCCACATCCTAAGTGCAGAAATGACAGTCTTGGTGATGAACTTTCAAAGCCTATCACAGACTCTATTAAGCACTTGTCTACTATAAACGCTGTTCCAAGAAGCGGTAGGGATTTTGTATTAGCTACTCTGATCGCTGGTTTCCCTTTGTATATCCTGTATTTCCACTATCAAATTGGTCCTCATCTTTGCACCGTGTTTCCTGAATTGCCATGACCTTGATATCACGTTCTCCCATAGTTTTCGTTATCTCTTTGAGTTTCCCCACTTTAAGAAGTGATTCCACATTTAGAGTTCCAAACCAGTAACGGCGTTTTGTTTAGAGTTTATGATTTCCAGGGGACTCCGACCCCTCGCGTTGTAGCGCAGGCTCTCCAGAACCTTTCGGCCCGCTTGCGTCACTGGTCGTGACGGTGGATTCCTCTATCGGGCTACCACCTGGAGTAGTTTCAATATTGAATAGACTTTCCATAACGCAACAACTGTCTAATGATTAGACTGGGCAAAGTAGGTTCTACTTTGCGAGATTAGAAGTAAGATTGTAAATCCTAGAGCTATCGAAGCAGCCGCCCCTCACATGGGAAAACAGACGCTGACCAGAACGCCGCTCGATACGAGAAGAGACGCGTCTGGATCTTAGGGTTCTTCCGCCCTCTCCACCGTTGGGAATTTCTTCCTCTTCCGCTTTCCAGGCCGTTGACCAGTTTTCACCTGTAACCCCAGGCAGGGCCCCTCACAGGGTACTATCAGCCGGACCAGCTGAACCCTGTTTTTTTAACGAGGTTGTTTGTTACTCCTCCCGCTCCTCTTTATTACAAAAAAAATCTTGAATCACACATATTATTTTATCAGTATTTTTTAAGACCCACAAAGAAAAGAAAAAGAAAATTTAACACTATATTAATTTGACTTTCGAAATATTATTTGACACTATCAGCAATTCAATACGGATGGTCAGAAGTACACACCACATCCAGGACCAGTCCCACTCAATTGCACTGTTCCTTGAGCTCCTTCACGTTTTTAACAGTTTCTGCGTTTGTTAATTTTTAGTACTTTTTGGGGTTCCGTACCGAAAACGGAACCTTTATAGGATCACTTTGTTGTCCGTCTGTCTGTCTATCTGTCTGTCTGTCGGTCGGTCTGTCTGTCTGTCTGTCTGTCCGTCTGTCTGTCTGTCAAGACCATTTTTCTCAGGAACGCGTAGAGGTAACAAGTTCAAATTTGTATCATATACTCCGGTCTGCGGTCTCTTTCAGCTGTGAAAAAATCAAACTTGTAAGTCAACGCGAACAAAAGATATGACCGTTTATGTCGCATATTTTGCGATTTCACAAGGGAATCAAAACCTATAGGATACTAGAATCTACTACCCGTTGAGCTAGAATCATGAAATTTGGCAAGAAGCGGTGTCTTACAGCACATGTAAAGGGAAAAATCTGAACACCGTAGATATGTAGTTTAATTACAAGAAAAATGCGAATTTACTGTTAGAAACTTATGAAAATACACTAATGTTGTCGTAGTGGTATTGTCAGGCTCCAGAAGCCTATGGGTTGCATACAGTTAGTTCCTATTCGGTTAGGTCCGAAGGTTAAAAAGTATGTGTTGGTGCCAAGCTGTTTATTCTGAATTTTCTTTGTTTATATTCGTTATACATTTCATCACGGACGCTTTATATACATAATATATACAGGGTATATATTATGTCTAAATTTTGCTTGTTTATAACCGACATGCGACATACTCAAGTCTCGTAACATCCTGTATATATTATATTTCGTCTAATTTTTCTTTATAATCTACATAATATGTTGATAATCTACATAATAATACTATACTATACAAGTTTGTACGGAACCCTCGGTGCGCGAGTCACAACTCGCACTTGGCCGGTTTTTTTATTAATTTTAGCGGAGCATTTTCCAAAATGATGTCTATTTTACCATACCTGTTATTGATATATAGATAGAGCATATATTAATTATATTTTAATTATGTAACCTTGCAACAAAAACTATGATTTACAAAGTTGTTTAAAACTTCCATCAAGTTAATTTTATTACAAGAATTCCGTTTTGGGTATTATTGGTTTTACGGGTCTGTCTTGAAAATATTTTTGTGTACTTTTTACCTGTTGTAACTGTGGTTAATCGTCTTTTGCACTCTTTTATTAAGCTCCGCAAGCAGAAATTAAGCCTACGTTGCTTTTTTTGAAATTTTTTTTTGAAATTTTTAAGATTGCAGACAGTATATGTGAACGCAATTATTTGGATGTTGCCACGTTTATTCTTGCCCGTTTATATCAAAGAGAATCCGATCCTCTTTGCTTTTATATGAAAAACTGTAACTTTGGCAACATATATATATATATATTATTTAGAGCGTCGTATTGAATTTGCATTCATATTTCAACCAGATTTCAACGAACAGCTACGGTACAATGTCTCGTGTGGATTTTATTGGTGGTTTTACCTTGGTTAGATTAAGTTGTCCGCCGCGAAGCGGGAAGATAATTCAAGGCAACATACGCGCTAATGTATACGCATAATGTCAAGGTTTCGTTTCTTTTGATTGAATTTTTATGTAAAACATTTAAATCCTTGTTTTGATTTTTACAATATAATTAATACCTATGTCCAGATATAAATCTAAGACGTAAACTAGTATCAATCACACTTGTTTGCTGCTTGAATGTGTGCGAGTCTTAATAAAGAAATAAATTAAAAGTTTAATTAATTTCGGTGATGTTTATAAAAGAATAATCAAAATCGTACGGATAATTTCTGTAAACTTCGGTTGTGGTTTTCTTTGTAGAAAAATCTAATTCAGTTTAATTAAACCCTCGTGATTTTGTTGGCAATGGAGAACATTTTGCGAGGACCGGCTTTGGAATCCAATTTTCCAGACGAAACTTTGGGAAAAATATTTTTCGATAAATTAAAGGAAAAATCGCAAAGTGACGACGTTGTTTTCGTAAGTTATTTGTTTAAAGAAATTGCGTTTCACAAAATAAGGAAAACATTAAAAAGTTATAATCTTAAAAATCATTACAACAAAATTTCATCAACTATTTACTAATATTTCAACACTGTAAAAGTCTCATCTACTCGGCACTCAGCTACGCGACATCGCCTGTCAAATAATGATTACATTGTTTTAAATGGGCACGTTCTCACTATGGCTACACTACAGCTACGCGGCGTGCCCATTTAAAACAATGTAATCATTATTTGACAGACGATGTCGCACGACGTCGCGTAGCTGAATGTCGCGCATAAGGCAATCGACCTTAAAGGCCGGTTCTCATGATTTCAGATGATTACAGACTCGCTTATTTTATGCCTCGATAAAGACCGTTTCTCATATACGCGACACTCAGCTACGCGACGTCACGCGACATCGCCTGTCAAATAATGATTACATTGTTTTAAATGGGCACGTTCTCACTATAGCTACGCGACAGCTACGCGACGTGCCCATTTAAAACAATGTAATCATTATTTGACTGGCGATGTCGCACATATGGGAATTGATCTTTAACCGCTGCGGTTTTTAATCGTGTGATTTTGTGAGTCAAGTAATCTAATACAAGCGGCCTCGCTTGCGGTTTCTTCCCGCGATTGATTTTAATAGCGTAGTGTGTGCTTCTCGAGCGGTTTCGCGGTTGTAGCGGCTAACCGCTGGCTGGAAAAAACGTTGTGCGGCCTCAGCCTGAGTTTAAAGAATTTAAAAAATTGAAAGAATACTGGGAATTTGAATGTAATACTAATACTTACAAATTTTAGGTGAATCATCTAACGAGAGTTTCCCTAACATATAAGGAATTATTTGAGAAAACTGTTAAGCTGGCGAAAAGTTTCAAGAAATTTGGAATCGGGAAAGGAGATATCGTTGGAATAGTTAGTTACAACAGTGTGGAGTACAGTCTCCCTATTATATCTTGCTACTACGTGGGAGCTATTATAACTCCCTTAAATCCTCAGTATACTTACAGTAAGAATAAACAAGAAGTTGTCTACCTAATTGATGTAGATTTAATGTATTACAAAATTTTGCTTCGAATTCAAATTTTATATAAAATGCTTAAAACTTAACGATGTCTGTGGGGTACGTGAGTGGCTAGTTCGCAGTAAAATATTCGTGGGGGGTTTTCGCAGAGAGGTTTAATATATTTACACAAATTTACAAGGGGCGAACGGCGTGTTGGGGTTGGCGACAGAGCTGGGTCCTAGTAGTTAGTGGAGCAACGTCCTCCTGGGCTAGGCTGGGGTCGGATTTGAATTGATTTGAATTGAGTTGTATTGAATTGAATTGATTTGAATTAAATTGATTTGAATTGATTTTAATTGATTTGAATTAAATTGATTTGAATTTGACTTACTTCTTGCCCGGCGGGGTTTGTTTATAGCCCCATGTAACTAATTTTGAATCCGCCCCGCATTTTTTAATTTTCCCGCGCGCCCGGCCGGAAATGGGGGCCCGGAAGTCTAAGCCGGAAACCGGAAGTCGAGACCGGAAACCGGAAGTCGAAACCAGAAACCGGAAGTCAAAACCGGAAAACCGGAAGTGTCAATGTCAAGGTCGCGAGGCGGGAGGAGGGGAGGAGGGGGAGGCTGGGCGAGAACATGACATCTATCCCTACTGATATCCGGCTGAAGCCCAGTTACAAGGCTGCGGGTTAGCGGAGTCGACTCGACTGGCGAACTTTTCGTCCTCACACGGGTGCAAAAATGGTTCACGTTTAAGAGTCGTTAAGGCTCTGGGGCTTGCAATCCTTCTCTCTTCACACGGGTGCAGAAGTTTCAAGGTAGAGAGATAGCATTGCTCTCCCTTCTGGTGACGATGGGGCCGCTTTTATATTTTTATGTGAGGGTGTGGCTCCCCCCTCTGCTGCTGTTGGTTGGTGCGATCGTGGCGCAAACGGTAAAGGTTGTACGGAGCGCTGTAGTACTACTGGCGCTACGTACGTACCCGTTACAACGCTTAATATTTAGAATTTGAAATTTCAGCATAAATTCGTTACTTAAACAGTTAACATTAAGGTTTCAGAAATTTTAATTTAAAAGCTAAAATTACCTTCAAATTTAAACACAATTTCAGTACTAAACAAACAAGATCAGACCATACAAGACCAGGCAGACCGAACAACACCAGATGGGACTATACAAAGCCAGACAAGATCAGACAATATCAAGCAAGACCATACAACGCCACACAAAACCAGACAAGAATATACGAAGCCATACATGATAAGATCAGATTAGACAAGGTTATACAAGAACAGAAGAGACCATATAAGACCAGAGAAGACCACGCAATACCTGACAAGACTATACCAGCGAAGACAAGACCAGACATCACAATACAGGATCAGAAAGACCCGACAAGACAATGCAAGAAAAGACCACACAAGACTAGAAAAGAGTGTACAACACCAGACAAGACCAGATAAGGAACTAGAAGAGTGAAAAAGGGCAGACAAAGTAAGACCAATAGACAAAACTAGACAAGACCAATCAAGACCATACACCACTGGACAAGGCCAGGGGAAACCAGACAAGATGAGACCAGGCATGCCCAAGCAAGACTAAATGAATTGGAGACGAAAGACCAAAAAAACCATAGAAGACTAGTCAAGACAAGACCATTCTAGACCAAAAAATACTAGACAAGACCATATGAGTTAAGACAGGACCAAACGGGACCAGACAAAACTAGTCACGATCAGAGAAGTCCAAACAAAACCAGGCTAGACCATAAGTAGGGAATGATAATTGTTTCTGGTGCCTCCTTCCCGTAAGGATTTACATGTAGTTGCTCCATCCATATGATTCCCATTAACCCCGAAGGAGTAAAACTGCCCACACCTAGCCAGTAGTTCTGAACGTGTCTGAGCGTGAATGTGTAGATGGCCCGGTAATTAGCGAGCGCTGTGGATAGCGGGAAAATTCAAAATGGGGGGTGGACATATTTGCCGAAAGGGGTTGATTCAAATGATATAATTGGATTTAGACAGACAAGACTACACATTCAAGCGGAGAAATTGAGTTGCAGAGTGGGTAGCGGGGAATCGTGTATGCATAATTGATTGTAAATAGATTATGGGTTGATTCAAATGAGATTAATTGAGATTTGAATTGATGGTTCAGGGAATGATGTAGATAGCATTATTAGTAAATTGAACAGCCGTTGTACGAGAATCCGCATTCTATCCGTCCACTTTCTATCCACTTTCCATACACTTCATCCACTTTACATCCATTTTCCATCCACTTTCCATCCACTTTCCATCCACTCCATCCACTTTTCATCCACTTTCCATCCACTCCATCCACTTTCTATCCACTCCATCCACTTTCCATCCACTCCATCCACTTCGTCCACTTTCCATTCATTTTCTATCCACTTTCCAACCACTCCATCCACTTTCCATCCACTTTCTACCCACTCCATCCACTTTCCATCCACTTTCTATCCACTCCATCCACTTTCCATCCACTCTATCCACTTTCCATCCACTTTCCATCCGCTCCATGCACTTTCCATCAACTCCATCCACTTTCCATCCATTTTCCATCTACTTTCTATCCACTTTCCATGCACTTTCCATCGACTCCATCCACTTTCCATCCACTTTACATCCACTCCATACACATTCCATCCACTCCATCTACTTTCCATCCACAAAAGCTTTTCAAAAGCTGATTAAAAGCAGGTTAAAGCTGATTAAAGCTGATGAAAAGCTGCTTAAAGCTGATTAAGTCTGATTGGAAGCTGATTGAAAACTGATTAAAGTGGATGGAAAGTGGATGGTAAATGGATGGAGTGGATGGAGTGGATGGAAAGTTGATGGAAAGTAGATGGAGTTGATGGAAAGTGGATGGAAAGTGGATGGAGTGCATGGAAAGTGGATGGAAAGTGGATAGAGTGCATGTAAAATAGATATAGTGGATGGAAAGTGGATGAAGTGGATGGACAGTGGATGGAAAGTGGATGGAGTGGATGGAAAATGGATGGAAAGTGGATGGAAAGTGGATGGAAAATGGATGGAAAGTAGATGAAGTGTATGGAAAGTGGATGAAAAGTGGACAGATAGAGAATGCGGATTCTCGTACAGCGGCTGTTTAATTTACTAATAATGGTATCTACATCAATCCCTGAACTATCCCAAAGGGGTTGATTCAAATGAGATAATTGAATTTAGACACACACGACTAGACAGACAATAGGAGAAAATGAGATGCAGAGTGGGTAGCGGGGAATCGTGTATGAATAATTGATTGTAAATATATTATGGGTTGATTCAAATGAGATTAATTGAGATTAGAATTGATGGTACAGGGATTGATGTAGATACCATTATTAGTAAATTGCATTCTATTGTATTCTCGCATTCTATCCGTCCACTTTCCAGCCACGTTCCATCCACTTTCCATACACATTCTATACACTTCATCTACTTGCCATCCATTTTCCATCCACTTTCCATCCACTTTCCATCCACTCCATCCACTTTCCATCCACCCTATCCACTTTCCATCCACTATATCCACTTTCCATCCACTTTCCATCCACTCCATCCACTTTCCATCCATTTTCCATTCACTTTCCATCTACTTTCCAACAACTGCATCCACTTTCCATCCACTTTCCATTCACTCCATCCACTTTCCATCCACTTCATCCACTTTCCATCCATTTTCCATCCACTTTCCATCCACTTTCCATCCACTCCATCCACATTCCATCCCCTCCATCTACTTTCCATCCACAAAAGCTCTTTAAAAGCCGATTAAAAGCTGGTTAAAGCTGATTAAAGCTGATTAAAAGCTGATTAAATCTGATTAAGTCTGATTGAAAACTGATTAAAGCAGATTAAAAGCTGATTAATGTGGATGGGAAGTAGATGGAAAGTGGATCGAAAGTAGATGGAAAATGGATTGAAATTGGATGGAGTGGATGGAAAGTGGATGGCGTGGATAAAAAGTGGATGAAGTGGATGGAAAGTGGATGGAAAATGGATGTAAAGTTAATGGAAAGTGGATGGAAAGTGAACAGATAGAAAGCGGATTTTCGTACAACGGCTGTTCAATTTACTAATAATGCTATCTACATCAATCCCTGAACCATCAATTCTGATCTCAATTAATCTGATTTGAATCAACCCGTAAGATGTTTACAATCAATTATGCAAACACGATTCCCCGCTACCCACTCCGCAACTCATTTTCTCCGCTTGTTTGTCTGGTCTTGTCTGTGTAAATCCCATAATCTCATGAATGAATGAATCAACCCCTGTCTGCAAATATGTCCACCCCCCCACATTTTGAATTTTTCCGCTTTCCACCGCGCTCGCTAATTACCGCGCCATCTACACATATACGCTCAGGCACGTTCAGGACTACTAGCTAGGTGGGGGCAGTTTTACTCCATCGGGGTTAATGGAAAGCATATGGATGGAGCAGCTACATGTAAATCCTCACGGGAAGGAGGCGCTAGAAACAACTATCTTTCCCTACTACCATACAACACCAGACAAGACAAATTAAGGCTAGACCAGGAGAGACTACACAGGACCAGATAGGATAAGAGCGCTTGTTAAGACCGCTTTTAATACAGCGTCATGGGGTCTGATACTAAATAAAATGGAAGAAAGAGGAATCTCCACGTACCTTATAAAGATCGTCTAAGATTATTTTACAGATATATAGATACAAATTGACAGAAAGTCCAGGAAAGAAATGGGTGAGTGTTCCACAGGGTTCTGTTCTAGGACCGTCTCTGTGGAACATCTTATACGACGACATAATGTAGCTGCAGGTACCTGAAGGTGTTAAATTGCTGTGTTAGGCTGATGACTTGGCGCTCGTGGTTACGGGCAGGACAAATGACCAAATGCGAAGCAACCCAAATACCACCTTAGGCAGAGTTCAAACCTGGACGAACGACAACCAATAGCTGCAGAGAAAATGCGAATCCTTCTTAATGAAGACATCAGCTATTTAAGGCCGGGGTGGCGATCCTTTTTTGACCGCTTGCCAATTTTGTGTCATGTGTCATTTTTTGTCGGGATCCTTTCCACTACAGACCAATCTCTATTTAAAGCCAATTTTAAAGCAAAGTTAGCATTTCTGACTCGATTATTATGTTTCTTGGAAGGTAATAACATGCTGGCAAACAGTAAAAATGGCTTCTGGAAAAGTAGCTCAACTGATACTCGTTGGATAGTGTTAATTTAATAATCACTTCTCTAAATTGTAATCAGGAATTTCTTGCTTAATTTTACGACCTACGTAAAGCATTTGACTCTTTCGATCACAAGCATGAAGATATTGGAGTTAGAGACGTCGCCAAGAACTGGGTAAAATCTTCTCTGCGCCAAAGAGGACGAACTTTAATCGTAAATGGTTCAATATCGGGGCGGGGGGTTACAGAAATGCACCAATTTACTTTCTAAAACTGATACATAATGGTTCCTAAACTCCACATCAACCATGCTCTCTTGAAGATAGTCGTCTCTACTCGTCTCTCCCGATTTCAATATAATATTTATGTTCAAAGCAATATTTATGGGTTGAACCCCCAACCCCCTCCCCTGGCTAAGCCCATTGAGAAAATCGTTCAGAAACCTAACAAAGTTACAAAAGCTTTAATTGTCTTAATGCTCAACGTTAAAGGCCCAAGAGCAAACAAGAGGTGCACTCTGTACACGGCGGCGCAATCAATAATAACACCATTTGGTGTGATGAACTAAACATAGCTGCCCAAAGAAAGGAACTTGCATCTGTGCAAAGAAGAATGGTCTACAGGACCGTATCGGATTGGGCCCTGATGGTTGAAGCAAAAGTAATACATTTATCAGTAGACGAAAGATAAAACACGACACAAAATAACACATCGGCAGAAAAACAGAGGACCCTTGAAAAATAACCCCAGAAAGAGAAATGGTCCTCTATTGTGCTCTGTGTCCTCTGTGAAGACTTATAAGTAATATTGAACCATGGTTCAATGAGAAAATGGACTTCTTTTTGACCCAATGACTAAAAGGTCACGGTTCCCTTTGTTCCTATGTTCCTTTATGTCCCATAAGTATCTGAAGCGAATAGGCCGTCGAGAGTCTGAAAGATCCATGTACTGCCCGAAAGATGACGATGACGAGCACACAATTTTTAAGGGCATCAGCTGGGAACATGAACGACTCCAGCTAGAACTCACAGAGGGTTACATAACGCCATGAAATATTGTGAATATTATGCTCTCCAGTCAGAAGGAGTGGGATGCCTTACATACGGCGCATTATGACAAAAAAAGCAGAAGATGAAATAAAGCTGTAGGAACACTTGAAGATTGTGAAAGACGGTACCAAGTGGTTTCAACAAGAACAGACAAGACCAGATAAAATCAGACAGGTTTGAACAAGACGAGACATGATCAGATAAGACAGGATATGAGCAGACAAGAACTGGCAATGTTCAGACAAGACTAGACAAAATGAGAAAAGATCATATCAGACAAGACTAGAACAGACCGGAAAAAATCAGAAAAGGCCAGATAAGACCAAACGAGATCAAACAAAACCAAACAAGGCCAGGCAACTCTTGACAACATCAGATAAGAATAAACAAACCCGCAAGACGAGTCTTGACCGGACAATATCAGAAAATATCACAAATTCTAACTCCATATAAAGATTTTTCATTTTTTTTTCTATTTTAGGAGAAATAAAATACGCCTTTGATATAACAAAGCCTAAAATAGTGTTCACCCAGGAAGACAATGTGGAATCTTTACAAAAACTACAACGCGAAACCGATTACCTGAAGACCATTGTTTTGATGGGCCCGAAGAAAATGAACGTTGAGAGTTTTGATGAGCTGTTAAATGAAGATATTGATGACTTCCAATTGGAAGATTTGAGGGACAGTCCAAAGGAGTTGGTGGCAGCAGTACTTTCATCCTCTGGCACTACTGGCGCATCCAAAGGAGTTATGCTTACTCATGAAAATTTTAGAATTGCATTTACGTATTTTCTGTAAGTAATAGACTTAATAAAACTACACGGTATACACAAGACCAAACAGATAGGTATAGACAAGCATGACTGGGAGACTAATTTAGAGAAACAATTAATTAATGTTAACTACACTATGCGGATCTAGATATGAATTGGCAATTTACATTTAGAAGAGCCACAAGCTACTCGCGAACTGCTGGTTGCCGAACCCTGGAGAAACAATACTATACTAAAGAACAGATGATTATGTTTAGACAAGTACAGATGTGACCAGACCTGACCTCATCATCATCAAATGGCGCTACAGCCAAAATCTTGCCTTTACCTCCTCTATTTACTTCCTCCAGACCTGACCTCACAAGCCCAAATTAATTTCGATTTTTCTAGGCCGAATTATGCATCGCTAAAGAAAGGAGCGGTGACAGTCATCGTAATCCCATTTTTCCACATCTTCGGATATATTTTAAACATGACTTGCATATTGTATGAATCCAAGTTGGTCTTCCTGGAAAAATTTCATCCACAATCTTACCTAGAGGCCATGGAACATCACAAAATTACTAACTTGTTTGTCGTGCCTACATTGGCCCAATTTCTAGCTAAGAATGAAATGGTGAACAATTACGATTTGACAAGCCTTACCGATATCATCTCGTCGGCTGCTCCACTTGGCGCAGAAATTGAAACACTTTTATCAAATAGGTTCGTAATAAAGTAAACACTAGATTAGAATGGAGCTAACTGGGATGGAACTAGTCAAAGTAAATTAGTCCCAACATTACACGCAAGTAACAGGGAACATACGTGGTCTGTTAGAAAAGTATCCGACCTTATTTGTTATTTTCAAAACCTGATGGATTTGTATCAAGCGCGCTTGCATGAGACGACCTTGAACCTTCGTGCGCATGCGTGAATTTTTTCCCGCCTGTAGATAGCGTCAGTTGCATCGAGCAGTGTTCGATTGACGTAGTGTGTAGTGCTCTCGTCGGTTTTTCAATGCAAGTAAAATGACAGAACGACTGGAGCAGCGCTACTGCATCAAATTTTGCCAGAAACTGGGCGACAACCAGGTGGAAACCATTCGGAAGATTCAAACGGCTTTCGCTGGCATAGCATCGGGGTATCACACAGATTAAGGAGTGGTACAACCGGTTTAAAGACGCTCGCACATCGGTGGAAAGCATGTCGGCATGTCATTGCCAAAGTGAACGCTGTGGTGATGCGGGTCGTGTGACTATCCGAGAAATTGCGGAAGAAATGGGCATCAGTACTTTTTTTGCGCATTCCATTGTAACACAAGATTTAGCCATGAAGAGAGTGGCGGCCAAATTCGCTGACGGCGGAGCAAAAGCTAGTTCGTGTTGAAGTCTCACTGGACATGCTGGACTCCAGAAACAGTGTCCCCGACTTCAAGAACACCATAATCACTGGTGACGGTGTACGCGTACGACCTGGAAACCAAATCCCAGTCGTCACAGTGGAAGCATTCCACGTCACCAAGACCAAAGAAGGCCCGCCAAGTGCGCAGCAACGTCAAAGTGATGCTGACTGCTTTCTTTGCGTCCCGCGGGATTGTACACCACGAGTACACACCACAATGTCAAACATTCACCAAAGAGTACTATACAGATGTCCTACGTCGCCTGCGTGGTGCTATGCTGCGGAAGCGACTAAAGTTGTGGTCATCAGGAAATGGGCGACCCCATCACGACAATGCTCCAGCACATTCTTCGCACATGGTTCACATTTTTTCAGCGAAAAACTATACTCTTCCGGTTCAACAGGCTCCTTACTCTCCTGATATGGCCCCCTGCTACTTTTGGCTATTCCCCAAAGTCAAGAGGCCATTGGAATGAACGCGATTTCAGACAAGAGAGGACATTATGGCTGCAACGACAGCCGAGGTAAAGTCGATTCCGAAAGAGGCTTTTTCGGAATGCTTCCAGCAATGGCGGCACCGCTAGGAGAAGTGTGTGGTGTCCCAAGGAGACTACTTTTAGGGTGATTAGGTTTCCAATGCTCCAGGTATGGCAGTTTTTTTCTACCGGCTAAAGGTCAGATACTTTTCTAACAGACCACGTATATTAGTTAGCAAGACTTTGAAACACCAAATTGGATTGAAGTGCATTTCAAACATTTTTTTAGATTTAATGTGCCCGTTAGGCAAACATACGCAATGACCGAGACATGTACTTGTATTACAATGATACCAAAAAATGTAAAACCAAAACCAGGCAGTTCGGGAAAAATTTTACACGGCCAAGAAATTAAGATTGCAGATTTACGGGATGGAAAACCATTGGGGCCAAATCAGCGAGGGGAAATTTGCTGCAAGAGTTTGGCCAACATGAAAGGATATTTCGGTAATCCAAACGCGACTGCAGAAATGTTCGATAACGATGGGTTCCTTCACTCCGGGGATATTGGATATTACGACGAGGAAGGATATTTCTTCATTGTGGAGAGACTTAAAGAAATAATAAAATACAAAGGATATCAGGTACTGTTAATTTTGATTTAAAAATATGTTGTATTCATCAAAATCAAATTACGCCTTAGATCTATAAGAAAAAATGGTTTGTCTAGTCTCCGCTGTCTGGTCTCTTGTGCCTAGTCTTGTTTGTCCAGTTATGTCCGATTAATCTTGTCGGTTTAGCTTTCTTTCTCTAAATTAGTCTCCATGCATCTCCAGCATTAGCCATGCTGGTCTATAAAAACCTGTCTGTTTCGTCTTGTATACGGTCAGCGTAGTCTTGCCTATCCAGTCCTGTCTATTTAGTTTTGTCTATTTAGCCTTGTGCGTTTATTCCTGCATGTCTAGTCCTGCCTGTCTAGTCTTGTCTGTCCAGACCTGCCTATCTTATTCATATTCATTATACCTTATTCTTGTCTGCTTATTCCTGTGGGCCAATTTAGTCTTGTATTGGTACTACAATACCAAGTATTTTCTGCTTGGTACTATTAATATTATTTCTAGGTGTCTCCGTCTGAATTAGAAGATATTCTGTTATCCCATCCAGATATCAAAGACGCCGGCGTTATAGGAATACCAGATGAACTTGCTGGGGAATTGCCTATGGCATTTGTCGTAAGAAATCGTGGATCGCATGTAGATGAACGATCAATTGAAGATTATTTAGCTGGTTAGTTAGAAAATATGTTACGAATATTTTTCTATTATAAAGTTTTGATTGTTGTAGGGTTTGTGTCGGTGCATAAGCGGTTATTTGGTGGTGTGAGGTTTATTGATGAAATTCCCAAAGGAGGATCTGGCAAGATCCTCAGGAGAAAATTGCGAGAATTAATTTAAAACAAAAAATTAATGGTTAAACTTTGGTATAATTGTATTAGCTAATTAATAAAATATCATTGTATAAACCGCTATTATCTGTAAAATATATTTTTTTCGATTATTTTTCAATTATAAAATCGTTTTCATTATTATAGGGTTTGTATGAAAACCTCTCCGATGATCAATTTGGATTTAGTAAAGGAGTCGGAACAAGAGAGGCAATCCTCGCAATCCGTGAGGCAAATGATAGAGAATCAGATGAAGAAAGGCAAACCTACTTTCTTAGCGTTCGTCGACCTTGAAAAGGCGTTTGACATTGTGAACTGGAATGTTCCATTCAGCATTCTTCATCAAGCAGGTATCAACTTTAGAGAAAGAAGACTCATCTATAATATCTACGTGGTCTGTTAGAAAAGTATCCGACGTTTAGCCGGTAAAAAAAAACTGGCAAACCTGGAGCGTTGGGATCCTAATCACCTTCAAATTAGTCTCCTTGGGACTACACACACTTCTCCCAGCGGTGCAGCGATTGTTGGAAGCATTTAGAAAAAGCCTCTTTCGAAATCGACATTAGCTCGGCTGTCTTTGCAGCCATAATGTCTCTTGTCTGAAATCGCGTTCCTAAGAATAGCCAGAAGTCGCAGGGGGCCATATCAGGAGATTAAGGAGCATGTCGAGCCAGAGGAGTCTTGTTTTTCGCCAAAAAATTGTGAACCAAGTGGGAAGAATGTGCTGAAGCATTGTCGTGATGGAGTCACCAA